>ONZH01011328.1:0-42983 GCA_900303285.1 Rhinella marina | reverse complement strand
TCTGAGAAGAGCAATCTGACCACCTCAGGCATGCGGCGTCACTTGGAAGTCAAGCACTGGGCTGAGTGGGAGAGAGCAAACGCAATACAACCTGCGCCCGGTCTTGCTGCCACTGCCTCTTCCCCTGTGCTGCCACTGCGGTCCAGACCTCCAGCCAGGACACCACATCTGCCTCTGCCTCGGCTACTTTGGGGCCTTCTCCTTCAGCCTCCCCTTCCCCCGCCTCTTCGCCTGCCACCTTCACACTCCTCGTCCCAACAACTGTCCATCTCGCAGGCGTTCGACCGCAGGCTGAAGTACGCGTCGAGTCACCCCCAAGCCCAAGCCTTAAACTGCCACATCTCCAAACTGCTGGCCCTGGAGATGGTTGCCAATTTTAGGCTTGTGGAGACGCAGGCCTTCCGCGACCTGAATGGCGGCTGCCGCACCTCGCTATTCCGTCCCCAGCCGCCACTACTTTTCCCGGGAGTGCCGTCCCCGCCCTGCACCAGCACGTGTCGCGTAACATCAGGCGGGCCCTGAGGTACGCAGTCAGCGCAAAGGTCCACTTGACCACCGGACTCGTGGACAAGCGCTTGCGGCCAGGGACGATACATTTCTTTGACGGCACACTGGGTGAATGTTGTGGAAGCGGGGACGGGGTCGCAAACAGAGACGGCCTACCTACCACCCCCGCCCAAGATTGCCAGCATGGGTTCTGATACACCCCCCTCCTCTTCCTCCTCCTCCTCCTCTGCCTTAACATCGCCCTCAGCCGCTAGCTGGAAGCGTTGCCAGCACTGGCGCGGGGAGACGTCAGCAGGCGGTGCTTAAGCTCATCAGCTTGGGCGACAGGAAGCACAGCGCCCCAGAGGTGAGGGACGCCATATTGCAGCAGACGGAGATGTGGCTGTCGCCGCTGCAGCTAGGACCAGGCATGGTCGTGTGCGATAACGGCCGTAACCTGGTGGCGGCTCTGGAGCTTGCCGAACTCAATCACGTACCATGCCTGGCCCACGTTTTTTAATCTGGTAGTCCAAAAATTTCTAAAGACTTACCCCAACCTGGCAGAGCTACTGGTGAAAGTGCGGCGCTTGTGCGCTCACTTTCGGAAGTCAACTGTAGCTGCTGCTAGCTTAAAAAACTCCAGCAACGCCTCCATTTGCCCTGAACATCGGCTGTTGTGCGACCTGCCGACTCGCTGGAATTCCACCTATTCCATGTTGGCCAGGGTGTGTGAGCAGCAGAGAGCATTGATGGAGTACCAGATTATGAATCCACGCGTGCCTCCAACTCAGCTCCCTCAGTTTGCCAACCACGAGTGGCCATGGATGGCAGACATATGCGATGTACTGCGTATCTTTGAGGAGTCCACCAAGAAGGTCAGCAGCTGAGGACGCTATAGTGAGCGTAACCATCCCGCTCCTATGCGTCCTTAAAGAATCACTCATCGCAATAAGGGAGAACGCATTGCACGCAGAGGAGACGGGGGTAGGAGGAGACGCAACGGAGCTACACAGTCAGACCACACTTTTGTCTGCTTCTCCGGTGGCAGTTGCAGGAGGAGGAGGAGATGAGGAGGAGGAGGACGACGTGGAGGTGGCTGTGGAAGAGGAGGAGGATGCTGGCGGCGAGGGTAGCAGTCAGGCTGTGTGCGTCCCATTGGTTCAGCGCGGATGGGGCGGAGAGGAGGCGGAAGAGGAAGAGGAGGAAAATGGCAAGTGATCCTTCTGGTGGGGGCAGTGAGGTCATGCCTATTCAGAGTCTGGCACACATGGCTGACTTCATGCTGGGCTGCTTTCCCGGGACACACGTGTTGTCCGGATAGTGGAGAACAAACTGTACTGGGTCTTCGCAATCCTGGACCCCCGGTATAAAGATAACGTCTCTTCTTTTATTCCGGTAGAGGAGAGGACGAATCGATTGCTGGAATACCAGAGGGAACTCGTGCAGAACATGATGGAGATTTCCCACCCACCATCGCTGGCGGCAGAGAGGAGAGGGTCTCCCAGAGTCCCACAACATCAATCAGGCCCACAGCCACCAGGGGAACACTCTCCAAGGTGTGGACACGTTCATGGCACCCCCTCGTGCAACTTCCATCACTGCGGGGCCCGCTATCAGCAGGAGGGACAAGTATCGGCGGATGTTGCGGGAGTACCTGGCAGACCGTACCCCTGTCCTCCCCGATCCCTCGGCGTCCTACACTTACTGGGTCTCCAAGTTGGACACGTGGCTGGAACTGTCCCTGTACGCCTTGGAGGTGCTTGCCTGCCCTGCCGCCAGCGTGCTATCAGAAAGGGTGTTCAGCGCAGCCGGGGGCATTATAACCGATAAGCGCAGCCGCCTGTCAATCGACAGTGCCGACAGGCTGACGCTAATCAAAATGAACAGCAAGTGGATTGACCCGACTTTGCTTCTCCAACAGTGGAAAGCAGCCAAAAGTGAAGTGCCATCTGTATGAAGTGCCATTTCCTCCTCCACCTCCTCCTCCTCCTCCTTAACCGCCGTAGAATTGCTCCGTAAATAAGAAAAATTTATATATTTATGGCTCACCTCTTGGGCCTCCACAAAATGTTTAAGAGGTCTCACCTCTTGGGCCTCCACAAAATGTTTAAGAGGTCTCACCTCTTGGGCCTCCACAAAATGTTTAAGAGGTCTCACCTCTTGGGCCTCCACAAAATGTTTAAGAGGTCTCACCTCTTGGGGCCTCCACAAAATTTTTATCAAGGTCTTCACCTCTTGGGCCTCCACAAAATTTTAAGAGGTTCTCACCTCTTGGGCCTCCACAAAATTTTTAAGAGGTCTCACCTCTTGGGCCTCCACAAAATTTTATCAAGGTCTCACCTCTTGGGCCTCCACAAATTTTATTAAGGTCTCACCTCTTGGGCCTCCACAAAATTTTTAAGAGGTCTCACCTCTTGGGCCTCCACAAAATTTTTTAACAGGTCTCCACCTCTTCGGCCTCCACAAAATTTTATCAAGGTCTCACCTCTTGGGCCTCCACAAAATTTTATCAAGGTTCTCACCTCTTGGCCTCCACAAAATTTTATCAAGGTCTCACCTCTTTGGGCCTCCACAAAATTTTATCAAGGTCTCACCTCTTGGGGCCTCCACAAATTAAGGTTCCCTTGGCTCAAATTATCAAGGTCTCACCTCTTGGGCCTCCACAAAATTTTATCAAGGTCTCACCTCTTGGGCCTCCACAAAATTTTTAAGGTCCAGGTCTCACCTCTTGGGCCTCCACAAAATTTTTAACAGGTCTCACCTCTTGGGCCTCCACATTAATTTTATCAAGGTCTCACCTCTTGGGCCTCCACAAAATTTTTAACAGGTCTCACCTCTTGGGCCTCCACAAAATTTTTAAGAGGTCTCACCTCTTGGGCCTCCACAAAATTTTATCAAGGTCTCACCTCTTGGGCCTCCACAAAATTTATTAAGGTCTCACCTCTTGGGCCTCCACAAAATTTTTAAGAGGTCTCACCTCTTGGGCCTCCACAAAATTTTTAACAGGTCTCACCTCTTCGGCCTCCACAAAATTTTTATCAAGGTCTCACCTCTTGGGCCTCCACAAAAATTTTATCAAGGTCTCACCTCTTGGCCTCCACAAAATTTTATCAAGGTCTCACCTCTTGGGCCTCCACAAAATTTTATCAAGGTCTCACCTCTTGGGCCTCCACAAAATTTTTAACAGGTCTCACCTCTTGGGCCTCCACAAAATTTTATCAAGGTCTCACCTCTTGGGCCTCCACAAAATTTTATCAAGGTCTCACCTCTTGGGCCTCCACAAATTTTTAACAGGTCTCACCTCTTGGGCCTCCACAAAATTTTTTAACAGGTCTCACCTCTTGGGCCTCCACATAATTTTATCAAGGTCTCACCTCTTGGGCCTCCACAAAATTTTTAACAGGTCTCACCTCTTGGGCCTCCACAAAATTTTATCAAGGTCTCACCTCTTGCGGGCCTCCACAAAATTTTTAACAGGTCTCACCTCTTGGGCCTCCACATAATTTTATCAAGGTCTCACCTCTTGGGCCTCCACAAAAATTTTTTAACAGGTCTCACCTCTTGGGCCTCCACAAAATGTTTAAGAGGTCTCACCTCTTGGGGCCTCCACAAAATGTTTAAGAGGTCTCACCTCTTGGGCCTCCACAAAATGTTTAAAAGGTCTCACCTCTTGGGGCCTCCACAAAATGTTTAAGAGGTCTCACCTCTTGGGCCTCCACAAAATGTTTAAGAGGTCTCACCTCTTTGGCCTCCACAAAATGTTCAAGAGGTCTCACCTCTTTGGCCTCCACAAAATTTTATCAAGGTCTCACCTCTGGGCCTCCACAAAATTTTTAACAGGTCTCACCTCTTGGGCCTCCACAAAATTTTATCAAGGTCTCACCTCTTGGCCTCCACAAAATTTTATCAAGGTCTCACCTCTTGGGCCTCCACAAAATTTTATCAAGGTCTCACCTCTTGGGCCTCCACAAAATTTTTAACAGGTTCTCACCTCTTGGGCCCTCCACAAAATTTTATCAAGGTCTCCACCTCTTGGGCCTCCACAAAATTTTATCAAGGTCTCACCTCTTGGGCCTCCACAAAATTTTTAACAGGTCTCACCTCTTGGGCCTCCACAAATTTAAGGTTCCTTTGGGCTCCAAATTTCAGGTCTCACCTCTTGGGCCTCCACAAATAATTTTTTAAACAGTCTCACCTCTTGGGCCTCCACAAAATGTTTAAGAGGTCTCACCTCTTGGGCCTCCACAAAATGTTTAAGAGGTCTCACCTCTTGGGCCTCCACAAAATGTTTAAGAGGTCTCACCTCTTGGGCCTCCACAAAATGTTTTAAGAGGTCTCACCTCTTGGGCCTCCACAAAATGTTTAAGAGGTCTCACCTCTTGGGCCTCCACAAAATGTTCAAGAGGTCTCACCTCTTGGCCTCCACAAAATGTTTAGGGTCTCACCTCTTGGGCCTCCACAAAATGTTTAAGAGGTCTCACCTCTTGGGCCTCCACAAAATGTTTAAGAGGTCTCACCTCTTGGGCCTCCACAAAATTTTATCAAGGTCTCACCTCTTGGGCCTCCACAAATTTTTAAGAGGTCTCACCTCTTGGGCCTCCACAAAATTTTAAGAGGTCTCACCTCTTGGGCCTCCACAAAATTTTATCAAGGTCTCACCTCTTGGGCCTCCACAAAATTTTTATCAGGTCTCACCTCTTGGGCCTCCACAAAATTTTATCAAGGTCTCACCTCTTGGGCCTCCACAAAATTTTTAATCAGGTCTCACCTCTTGGGCCTCCACAAAATTTTTATCAAGGTCTCACCTCTTGGGCCTCCACAAAATTTTTAACAGGTCTCACCTCTTGGGGCCTCCACAAAATTTTTTAAAGGTCTCACCTCTTGGGGCCTCCACAAAATTTTATCAAGGTCTCACCTCTTGGGCCTCCACAAAATTTTTATCAGAGGTCTCACCTCTTGGGCCTCCACAAAATTTTATCAAGGTCTCACCTCTTGGGCCTCCACAAAATGTTTATCAGAGGTCTCACCTCTTGGGCCTCCACAAATTTTAAGGTCTCACCTCTTGGGCCTCCACAAAATTTTATCAAAGGTCTCACCTCTTGGGCCTCCACAAAATTTTATCAAGGTCTCACCTCTTGGGCCTCCACAAAATTTTTCAAGGTCTCACCTCTTGGGCCTCCACAAAATTTTAACAGGTCTCACCTCTTCGGCCTCCACCAAATGTTTAAGAGGTCTCACCTCTTGGGCCTCCACAAAATTTTATCAGGTCTCACCTCTTGGGCCTCCACAAAATTTTTAACAGGTCTCACCTCTTCGGCCTCCACAAAATGTTTAAGAGGTCTCACCTCTTGGGCCTCCACAAAATGTTTAAGAGGTCTCACCTCTTGGGCCTCCACAAAATGTTTAAGAGGTCTCACCTCTTGGGCCTCCACAAAATGTTTAAGAGGTCTCACCTCTTGGGCCTCCACAAAATGTTTAAGAGGTCTCACCTCTTGGGCCTCCACAAAATGTTTAAGAGGTCTCACCTCTTGGGCCTCCACAAAATTTTATCAAGGTCTCACCTCTTGGGCCTCCACAAAATTTTTAAGAGGTCTCACCTCTTGGGCCTCCACAAAATTTTTAAGAGGTCTCACCTCTTGGGCCTCCACAAAATTTTATCAAGGTCTCACCTCTTGGGCCTCCACAAAATTTTATTAAGGTCTCACCTCTTGGGCCTCCACAAAATTTTATCAAGGTCTCACCTCTTGGGCCTCCACAAAATTTTTAACAGGTCTCTCCTCTTGGGCCTCCACAAAATTTTATCAAGGTCTCACCTCTTGGGCCTCCACAAAATGTTATCAAGGTCTCACCTCTTGGGCCTCCACAAAATTTTTAACAGGTCTCACCTCTTGGGCCTCCACAAAATTTTTAACAGGTCTCACCTCTTGGGCCTCCACATAATTTTATCAAGGTCTCACCTCTTGGGCCTCCACAAAATTTTTAACAGGTCTCACCTCTTGGGCCTCCACAAAATTTTATCAAGGTCTCACCTCTTGGGCCTCCACAAAATTTTTAACAGGTCTCACCTCTTGGGCCTCCACAAAATTTTATCAAGGTCTCACCTCTTGGGCCTCCACAAAATTTTATCAAGGTCTCACCTCTTGGGCCTCCACAAAATTTTATCAAGGTCTCACCTCTTGGGCCTCCACAAAATTTTTAACAGGTCTCACCTCTTGGGCCTCCACAAAATTTTATCAAGGTCTCACCTCTTGGGCCTCCACAAAATTTTATCAAGGTCTCACCTCTTGGGCCTCCACAAAATTTTTAACAGGTCTCACCTCTTGGGCCTCCACAAAATTTTTAACAGGTCTCACCTCTTGGGCCTCCACATAATGTTATCAAGGTCTCACCTCTTGGGCCTCCACAAAATTTTTAACAGGTCTCACCTCTTGGGCCTCCACAAAATTTTATCAAGGTCTCACCTCTTGGGCCTCCACAAAATTTTTAACAGGTCTCACTTCTTGGGCCTCCACAAAATTTTATCAAGGTCTCACCTCTTGGGCCTCCACAAAATTTTATCAAGGTCTCACCTCTTGGCCTCCACAAAATTTTTAACAGGTCTCACCTCTTGGGCCTCCACAACATTTTTAACAGGTCTCACCTCTTGGGCCTCCACATAATTTTATCAAGGTCTCACCTCTTGGGCCTCCACAAAATTTTTAACAGGTCTCACCTCTTGGGCCTCCACAAAATGTTTAAGAGGTCTCACCTCTTGGGCCTCCACAAAATGTTTAAGAGGTCTCACCTCTTGGGCCTCCACAAAATGTTTAAGAGGTCTCACCTCTTGGGCCTCCACAAAAATGTTTAAGAGGTCTCACCTCTTGGGCCTCCACAAAATGTTTAAGAGGTCTCACCTCTTGGGCCTCCACAAAATTTTTAAGAGGTCTCACCTCTTGGGCCTCCACAAAATTTTTAAGAGGTCTCACCTCTTGGGCCTCCACAAAATTTTATCAAGGTCTCACCTCTTGGGCCTCCACAAAATTTTTAAGAGGTCTCACCTCTTGGGCCTCCACAAAATTTTATCAAGGTCTCACCTCTTGGGCCTCCACAAAATTTTATCAGGTCTCACCTCTTGGGCCTCCACAAATTTTAACAGGTCTCACCTCTTGGGCCTCCACAAAATTTTATCAAGGTCTCACCTCTTGGGCCTCCACAAAATTTTATCAAGGTCTCACCTCTTGGGCCTCCACAAAATTTTATCAGGTCTCACCTCTTGGGCCTCCACAAAATTTTTAACAGGTCTCACCTCTTGGGCCTCCACATAATTTTATCAAGGTCTCACCTCTTGGGCCTCCACAAAATTTTAACAGGTCTCACCTCTTGGGCCTCCACAAAATTTTATCAAGGTCTCACCTCTTGGGCCTCCACAAAATTTTTAACAGGTCTCACCTCTTGGGCCTCCACAAAATTTTATCAAGGTCTCACCTCTTGGGCCTCCACAAAATTTTATCAAGGTCTCACCTCTTGGGCCTCCACAAAATTTTATCAAGGTCTCACCTCTTGGGCCTCCACAAAATTTTATCAAGGTCTCACCTCTTGGGCCTCCACAAAATTTTATCAAGGTCTCACCTCTTGGGCCTCCACAAAATTTTATCAGGTCTCACCTCTTGGCCCACAAATTTTAAGGTCTCACCTCTTGGGCCTCCACAAAATTTTTAACAGGTCTCACCTCTTGGGCCTCCACAAAATTTTATCAAGGTCTCACCTCTTGGGCCTCCACAAAATTTTATCAAGGTCACCTCTTGGGCCTCCACAAAATTTTTAACAGGTCTCACCTCTTGGGCCTCCACAAAATTTTCCATGAGCCTCTGGCCAGCCCACGGCCTCTTCCTGCCTTTTGCGGTCCTACGCATCCCTCAACATCCCCACTGCTTTACCTGCTAGACATGACACTGGGCCAGGTCGGGTCACTGACATCTCAAGCGCCAACAATTTGGGCATTTTAAGGCTTCTGCATGTGTTTGAGTTGTTTTTACATTTTAAAGAAGACATGTCTGACCACATCTCACACACACAATGACAATTAGGGGTGGGGTCTATTTGCTTTCCCCTTTGCCTATGCCATCTGTGGTTGTCATAGGCAACGTGATTTTAAGGGGTGCAGAATTTTATCTTCTTTTTTGTCTAGTTTGGCTTGGGGTCCATGGCAATGTAGAAGAAAGAAGGTTTCCTTGTATGGTCTCACTTTACAGAGAGGTTACATTGTCTTTGGAGTGTATTGTTGAGAGGCTGTGATAGTGGCGTAATAGTGCGACTTGGGCGCGTTATATGCACCCAGACATGCTTCCCCTGCTGTCCCAGTTGCATTCCAGCATTGTTGGCATCCTTTTCTGAGGTTTCAGGGTGGACTTGGTGACCTCCAAGTGGTCGAATTGAGATTTCCAAGTGGCGAGCATTTTTTTCCCATAGACTTTAATGGGATTCGATATTCGGTCGAATAGTCGAATTTCGCGGTCTATTCGAATCGAATTTCGAACTTTCGAATATTTCACTACTCGCTCATCTCTAATAATAACGTTACCCCAGTAGCAAAGGGGCCTTTCAGGGATACCATGGGAGTGTACTCGACCTGATCCCCCACCTACAGGCTGTGACAGGTTTGGGGCAGGTACGGCCATTTCACTGACCTGCGGCCCACAAAGTACTCCTTGCCATCCTCATCATCCGCCAGGAAGCCAGAGCCTCGCTCCACAGAAAACCACAGGATGGTTCCCTTTCGCCGCTCCAGTGTAGGGTTTCCCGGCCTTGGATGTTCCAGTACCTGGATGACCCAGTCCTCCACTGCATTCTTGTAGTCCCATAGGGTCTGGGCATGGGCTGTCACCGATGCTGGCACAATCGGGTTCTGCCAAATGGAAGGTGTTGTTCTCCTCCTGGGCGATGAAGTGGACGCTCCAGCCACCTCTGCCGCACCAGCCGACAAGGCAAATATGAAGTCAGGAGCCGGTGAGACTCTCTTGCACAGTTGTTCCGCTCTGATCTCTGGAGCAGGCGGTGGTTCGGGGTACTCGTCCCCAAAGACCATCTCTCCCCACTTGGGTCGCAGTTCTTTTGCCATGCTGTTTGCTGTGGTCTGACTCTGGATCTTGTTCAGCGCTGGCTTGGGCAGAGTAATGATGGAGGAGTCTTCACTCCCTATACGTGCAAATAGTTAGTTCCCGGTGGGCCGGGCTGTTTTTTCCCGCTTCTGAGAGGTGGCATATCTTCACTTTCCCGCTCTTGAGGGGGCGTATCATCATTTTCCTGCTTCGGGGGGCCGGGGGAGGGGGCAAGAAGAATGCTTACGTTGCGTACGTAGCGTACGTAGCGTACGTAGCGTTAGCATTCAAAATTTGAAGAACATTTGCGAATAATACGAAGCGAATCTAACAAAATCCGGATTCGCTTCGGAGTAGGAAAAATGGAGGATTCGATACGAATCTACGAAGCAGCGAATAGATTCGCTCATCTCTAGTTTCTTCCTTCTGAGCAGAAGGACCATCCTGCACACTACCCCTTGATTAGCTATTCAGGCTTCTTGAGCCTCTGAGCCAATCAGGGTAAGCCTCCGCCCCTTTTCCTCCAAATTTTATGTGATTCTTCATCTCCCTACTCCCTCCTGTTTTCCCCACCAATTTTCACAACAAAATGAAGCTTGATGCTGGTTTTTAAGTGATTTGCACAAAACAAATTTAAAAAACTTCAGATTTGTTTGGCAGGTGATTGTTTTGTGAAATTCTTAACAAACAATTAGTTTAGAATTGATTATCTTATGTCTAATTCATATTATTCCTTTTCAGTAAGTGAAGAGTTACATTCATGATTATTTTCCTTTACTTGAGTGACGTGAAGAGATGGAGCACCATGCTGCTTTATCAATCAATCTAGACCAACGTATACAACCATGGAGGCCAAGAGGCCAAACGGGACTGTCTGTCTAGTTCCCTAGATTTTGCTCTTTCTAGGGCCTCTTCATGTAGAAACTTGACACTTAGGGAAAATATATAATTCCTCTATGTGT
Source organism: Rhinella marina (assembly GCA_900303285.1). Classification (NCBI taxonomy): domain Eukaryota; kingdom Metazoa; phylum Chordata; class Amphibia; order Anura; family Bufonidae; genus Rhinella; species Rhinella marina. Next base: position 32,458 of record ONZH01011328.1, on the reverse strand, counting down.
GTTCTGGTGTAAAAAAAAAGTCACAAAATCCCAGTATCGCAACTTCTTCAATGCTATTACAACTTTTTAAAGTCGGAACTGGCATTTTACTCCGTCCTTGCCAGGCTTATAAAATGGGGGCATGGTGAGGGTGGGATGTGGGCGGAGCCATCCCCCCTGGCTCATTCATTATTATTTACCTCAGATACTGATGTAAATAATGACTGACATCTACGGCCGCTCCTAATTGTCACAGATTTCAGCCTGGCAGACAAGAACATGTGGGAGCATGTAATTTATGATGAGCCCTGTGCTTGGAAAAATTAATCGAGCCAGCAAAGGAGGCAATATGGATTCATAATCACAATACATTAGTAAGTGCCTTGTATGAACGTTGTCTACATGAAAAAAATGCCATTTGCTGAAATGAAGCAACCCATTTAAGTTTTACTACTTTAGCACAATAAAAACCTTTTTTTTTAAAAAAAAAAAAAGAAAATGTTTTGCATCGCTGCATCCCAAGACCCAAGACATTTTTTATTTTTATTACTTGTAGTTTTCATTATGATCACTTTCAGGTACAGCACTTTTGGCTTTTTTATGGCATTCACCATATGGGATACACAATACGTTACATGATATTTGTGTAGTGTGGGTCATTATAGATGGGACAATACCAAATTTGAGGTGGGGTTTTTTTTGCATGTTTTTTTGTCAATGGAAATAGGTGCATTTAACTTGGAGGGTTTTTATATAAAAAAAAAAAAGTTTAACCTTTCTTTTAACCACAAAGGGACTTTGACATGTGATCTTCTGATTGCTTCAATAATACACTGGGCTGCTTATGCAATATAGTGTATGATGCTGTCAGTCTTATCTGCCAGAGAGGCACAGCTTGATAGGCATACACTGCTAGCAGAGCTGGGAGCCTTCATTAGGACCCAAGCTGCCATGCTAGCAAATCAGCAGCCCCACGATATCATTCACAGTGGTTCCAATGCCTGTGAGAGTGAGCTGCCTCATTTTAAACTACTTAGATGCTGTGGCCGCTATGGACTGCAGCATCTAAAGAGTTAATTAGCCCAGATTGGAGCTTCTTCTAATCTGGGCTGCAAGAGCAGGAGCTTGGGCTGCTCTTCGATTAGGCCCCATAAAAAGCTGGTGACCTAGCCTAAGACCTGTTAGTGACCACTGTAAAAAGGGGTATTGGCCGTCACTGATGGGTTAATATAAGAGTAATGAAATGTTCATTGCAATTTAGCATGAAAGTTTCAAACTTAACTCTTAAAAACTTCAACAGGATTTTCCAAGCTGGATAGCCCTTTTCCAAAACCAAACCAACCCAGCTACCAGATGGTCTGGCGACTGAAAGCTCTGTTAATCATTCGGCATCACCAAAGCCACGAAGCTACTCCTGCATGAGAAATGTAGTATAACATGATGCCAAGTCTAGCAAAATAGAGAAGGTCTTAAGAGACTTATGCACTATATAGACTAACCTCGCATCTGCATTGACTGTTTCATTGTTCTATGCCATTAGAGGAACAAAAACAAACCTGAAAAAACAGATTCATGAAACGGATTGAATAAAAGGTACAAACGGAAGACCTTCATTGACTTTATTGTTAAAAAACAACTGAAAGCTTCTTTCCAAGATTTTCCAAGATTTTTGATGGGAGATTTCCTGCAGACAGTACTTCTTCTCAAACTGAGCATAATTGATGCTAATATTACACCACTGGCATTGTTATGAATAAATACAGACACATTTTGTGGAGCAGGTTTAAAAAATCCACTTTAATTACACATAAGAAAGTGTTAATATGCTTACCATCCTAAAGTTGCATGGATTTCATGTAATGCTCATGTTCTGAAAATCTCGCTTCCGCTGACGCCACATCTCTTACTAGGTTTCCAGCCTCGGCTATGGACAGGATGTCACTTCTGCTATGGACAGGGACAGAAATGTTCCTCTCCCTGGAGCATTTGGAAACTCCTAAATCTACTACATCTGCACATGCACCAGGGAGAGGAATAGTTCTGGCCCCGTCCACAGCAGATGTGAGGTCCTATTCATAGCCCAGAAACAGCAGCAGCAGGACTTCCATGTGATGTGAGTGGCTGAACTTCGGGAAGGCAGGTATATTAACTTTCCTTTACAGGCAGGTCATGTATAATTAAGCTGGGTTTGTGGGAATCGCTGGGTCCCAGAAAAACTCGTTAATGGAAGATAACAATGGAAGCCACTGGCGCTGATGTGAATTTAGCCTTAATTTGGCACATATAGAAAAAGCATAAAGGGCTTCATGCATTTCATTGCAATATTTTTGAAATATTTCTTGTGTAATATAGTAAAAAACTAGTATAATTTACAAGACAAGTGTGACCTTAAGCTCTCTTAGAAATTCTTCATTAAACAGAAGGAAGTGTGAGTAGGTGTTTTAGAGGTGTTTTAGAGAAATACTTTCAATATCTTCTTGTAGTCTGGCCATTGTTGAAAAATTATTGGAAGCCAATGTTCTCTTGTGCAAATAGTTTTTGAGGGTTCATTGATTTTAAACAACTAGAAAAAAATGTAAAAAATTACAGGACGTAAAGTTGAGGCTCTTTCATGTGGAAATAACCTAACATCATAAGTGTTCTAATCTTCACATACATTTATTTTAGTCATTGCAATTAATTGCTTCCGAGGCTGATTTAATGTGTTTTTTAAGCCACTCTACCAAAATTATCAGAACATGTAATTTCTTTAGGCCTACAAAGTTTACCGACTTCAAACAGAAACAAAAGGAGACATTTGCAGTGTGTTCCCATTTATCATACTGGTTGGAAAAAAATTAGATGTTTTCATGATTGATGTTGGCCAAGGAACATGTCCTACATCCTATTGGTATGAAATGTTTTGCTTTACTGCTCATCCTCACATCCTATGAGAACAGCTAGTACGCTGTAAGCATCCATCAGTGGTGAAGGTACATAGGTGACATACACCATTTATTTAATATACCAGACATGTAATAAAAGAACCCCAGAGAAGTCCATAGTACACCACTGCTCGGTTGAAGAAAGGCTTTTCGAGGACATTTTTGTTATAAACATCTTGGTTTAGTGTAAGGTCACATCTCATAATGAAGCAAATCTCAGTAACCTGTGTGTCCAATAGGCAATTAGTGAACGTATAAAGTTGTAGCTTGCTTTCCCTGCATTTATTGGAGGCCATTGTGGCACCAAAAGAGGTATGGTACAGTCTGGGCTCAGCAAGCATGTGAAACCTAGGTTCCCTGAATTTAATGGAGCCCAGTATGGCATCAGCGGAGGTAGTATTTTTTGTTGGTTCCTGTCCTAAAGAGATCATCTTGTCGTTGGCGGACAGGCACAAATGATTTTGTACAAAACGTATTTGCCAAGAAGCTGGCGACGTGCACCTGTACACTGAGATGTGTTGACTAACCCCTATATTTTTCTTTGCAAATCTCAGTAAAGATGGGGTGTCTAGGGCCCACCAGTGGAACTGAGTCTGTGGACCCACCCTACTGCTACATAAAGCAGTGATTTTTAGAATGCAAAACAGTTTGCAAAATACTAAACTGTATTAAACACTGGGCAAATGTGTTTTTTTCTTTAAGCAATGAAAACATGGCTTTTAGGGGAGAACTCCGGAGCCTGTCAGGGGCCGGTAGTGCTGCTGTGTAGGCAAAACACTTGTTTATTAGGATCCCTGGGTTTCCTGGCAGGCAGACCACACTAAGCAGAAAGTGATAGCATATCATAGTGATATACCTTCATTGTGCAAAGGATTAAAAAAATTATAGGTGTTTTCCAGGTTTGGAAAATGATGAAACAATAAAACATGCATTACTCACCTGATTGATGGTTTTGATGACATTCCACCACTGCCTCTGTTTCTTCGCACCTTTCTATACTGTATGTGTGTGCAATATACCAGACTGTACCTTTATATATGTGTAATATACCTGCTTGTACTTGTACACTGTGTGTGTATGTATAACATGCCTGGCCATACCATATATACAGTATGTATACGTGTAATATGTACTTTATATATGCATTATGCCTGGTTTTACCTGTATATGTGCATAGCACATACAAAACTTTATGACCAGATCCGACCAGCCATTGTGGGTGCACATATAGTACCTGTGTACCTCAATACCCAACCGTATCTCATCTTGTATCCAGGCTAGAGATGGCCCAATATGGTTCTAGAGCCTTCTTTAATTGTACAGTTTTCCCCAATAAATTATCTTTTTGCTTTAATATTGTAATCACTTACATGTATCATCAGTACAGTCACACAAAAAGTTTTATTCAAGTCCAATAACTCCCTTTTTTGTGCATAATTTTCCTTGTCAATGAATGCTAATTAAAATACCGGATGAGGGTTTAAATGAACCTACCATGCTCTCAGTTATAGTTCCTGGGAGCTTTGGATAAGGTGAGCTTTGACAGCTGTTCACATCCTGCGGTGTGGTGGCCATTGTCGCTGTGCTGGTGGGTTGGTGGGGCCCAGTGCTGGGTTTGGCATTGCCAGGCAGCAGTGGTGCTGTGGGGCTGCTGGGTACCGCTGCCTGCTGGTGCCGCAGTGCCACTGGTCGCCGCGCAGTGCCGCGCCAAATTTAGAGTAGCTCCCACTCAAAGAGGCAACCTTGACTTGAAAGGCTTATGCCTTTTGATCAAAATGTACACTAATGCCTCAGTAGGTGGTATACATGCACCAAGTAGCCCTGTCTTCTGCTAAGTAGCAGGGATGAGATCAAAGCATAGTATGTGGATGTGCGATCCAGTTCTTTTCTCAATTTTTGCATGGCCATGACTGGTCGAAGATTGGACTTTGCAATTGCTGATTGAGAGGACACAGGGTAATTGTTGTTGGTGGGAGTTGTTCCTGCTCACCACTTTTACATGGTGAACCATGCAGTGCCTGGGAATTATGGGCTGACTTCATTAGTGGTTGCTGGCAGTTACACAGAAGTGTCCACTTCCTACCTCACAGCTTCCAAAGTGTGGAGTAACCACATGAGAGTCTTGTACCAGCAGTACTAGAAGCCATGTGCACACAAAATTTGCCTGTTGTAATCAGCCATCCTAAAATGACAGCACCACAGCATCCCAGGCAGCAATCCAGTTCCAGATCCCTACCCATCATGGGTAGTCACACAGATGTCAGGATCCTTCGGGTAATCAAGAAGCAGTAGTCCAGCTACCAGGGGAGCCGCTGAGTCAACGGCTTCCTCATACCCAGAAAAGCAATATTACAGCTATGATCACTATTCAGCTATAGAGCAAAAACATTCAAGGAGTTATCTGGGATAATTCAAAATCATGGATAACCCCCTAGAAATTCTTAAAATAAAAAACAAGTGATAAAAAACTGGTGGTCCAGTCCTCTTTGCGCTGTTTGTTGACAACCATCAGGGGTGACATGCCAGGATATGGCACGTGACCACTGCAACCTGTCAGGATCCTCACCAGTAGACAACAGAGTGATTGGCTGCAGCAGTCATGGGTCTTATCCAGGCATGTCACTACTGCTGCTCGTCAACAATCAGTGCGAGGAGGACTGGACAAGCACTTCAGAAAATACCAGTGGAGAGACGAGTGAGTGTGACTTGTTTTGTTTTAAGCTTTTCTAGCTGTTTCTGAGATTTTGAATTATCTCAGACAACCACCTGCAGACTTGTTCAAGATGACTGACCAAAAATATAGCCTACACCTCTTGACAATGCCCTAGCAAGGCATGACTACCACCAAGATGGCCCCCAGAAAGCATGAAAAAGTCATAATCAACATCATAAATAAAGTTAATGAAAATTTAAAAAATGAAAACTTGAATGGGTTTTCAAGGAATTTTAACTTTTAAGAGAAGGCCCCTAGCCTGCATCACCTACCAAAATATTCATACTTACCTACTCCTTGCCGTTCCAGTCCTGCGCGCTGGCTGCTATTCCTCCATCTTCTAGTCCCTGGTTTGTTTTCTTCCGGCCAGAGCATGAGCATGACTACATGTGATACTCCTGAAAATGACTGGCTTAGGTGATGATGTAAGTCAGTCATTGGCAGTATAGACTGCAAGGGAGAAGAAATGCAGAGAAACGAAGGAGGAAGAAGAGAGAGCAGCAGAGATCCCTGCCACTATACTTAGCCCAGCTGCTTGTGTAACACCCCAGAGTGGTGTTACTATTCTTTCACTCTGCTACTGTCTTTTATTGCTAACACCATTGTAATTCTTGTATTTATTTCCAGGTTCTTCACAAGTGCATTTATCTTACTGTTATGCAACTGTTTTGTTCGTGTAATATGCCTGGTTCACCAGCAGGTGGCAGCGTATATGGCAGAGAGAGATCTCTAGATAGAATGGAACTTTGGGCAGAAGTGAACCACTCCTGCTTCCTACTAGAAGGGAAGGGTTGCAATTCTTGATTAAGCGAGTTTAGACTCCATATTGGGGCTAGGAAGACCTGAAAGAAGTAGCAACCAGAGGAAATTGTTCTTTGTCTGGAGCAGGAGCCACCAACAGCCAAAGGCACCCAAATCCAAGGATACCAGAACCGACCAAAAGTCTAGTAACCAGATCCAGAGTTTACTACAGCAGAGAGAAAGAGAGCAGAGTTATCAAGTGTGCCTGCCTGTTTATGCCAAAGCATGCTGAAACCAAGAGAAAGCCTGAATGTAAGAAAAGCCTGAATATTTTCTGGAATCAAGTTTACCCAAGTAAAGCTGCTGTTAAAGTTTACCAAGCTTTGGACTCAAGTTATTCTTCATCCCCTAACTCAACTATCCTCCTTTATTTGCTTCAATGCCTAAGCCTGGGGTCCCGCTATATCCAGGTAGGAGCAACATGACACATATAGGCCGCACCACACCACTCGGTATTCCACTAAATCTGGGACACAATAGGGCCCTGGAGGGTGGAGCATTGCACTTGTGGTTTCGGGGGAGATTCACTGATCTAGTTAGAGCTAGCAGTTTGACGTTCATCTGGTCTGGTCTACTGCAGCGCTGTGAATCAGTTGGCTTTATAGAAGGGTCGGTGAGCTGACAATGATGATGAGGAGGAACATGTTGTACTTTTGTTCCAGCTGCCTCTTGGCAGGGGTTGCCATGCTGCAGCCAGATCCGCGGCCCGCCCCCATTACAGTGAATGGGGCCAGAGCGTAGTTCTGGCCCCACACGTGCACCTGCGGCAGCACGAATCCGGCGGGTGAACAGCCTGCCGGTGTCCCCTGCCGCAGGTGTGAAAGGGGCCTAAGAGTGCTGCTAGGATGTAAAGGCATGTTGCACTACTACAGTCAGTTGCATTTCTTGTGTCAAATTACAGCAGAGTGAGTGGGTTAAAGGGGTTTTCCAAGCTTCTGAAAGATACAAAAAAGTACCCACACATGTCTGAATGCTCAACAGTTGCTGCTGTCATGGCTTAAAAGTAATTATTTCTTGCCCAGCTTTTGTTTTGATGCTGCCAGGGCTTGCTGTCAACAGGATTACCACACGGTTTACCACATAAAGAAGCACATAAAGAAGGACATCTTGGTCTATTACCATATTTTTCGAAGTATAAAATGCACTTTTGCCCATAAAAAGGGGGAAAAGTGGCAGTGCTTCTTATAGTCCGACTGCTAATGACCACTTCCGGGTCCTGTTGTGGTGTCCTGACCACGCACAGTGGCATGACGTAGTGCATGCAAGCAAGCACTATGACCTGACGCTGTGCAGTGTCAGGTAACAGTACACAGCGGGACTTGGAAGAAGAAATGGAGCGGTGTGTCCTGGTTCTGCAGCGCCGTCCAGAGCGAGTGAGGTAAGTTTATTTATTTTTGTAATATATGATCTCAGGGGGGTCCAATCTGTGGGGCTGGCTGGTGCGATCTGAGGCTGATAGAGACTGATTGGGGGTCTGATATGAGGTTGATAGGGGCTGGGGGGGTCTGATCTGAGGCTGATAGAGGATGTGGGGTCTGATCTGAGGATGATTGAGGCTGGGAGGTGCGATCGGAGGCTAATTGGGTATGAGGCTGATTGGGGGTCTGATCTGAGACTGATGGGGGCTGATCTGAGGCTGATGGAGACTGGGGGCTCTGATCTGAGGCTGATTGGATATGATTTGAGGCTGATGAGGGCTGGGGGGGTCTGATGAGGGTCTGATCTGAGGCGGATGAAGGCTGGGGGGTATGATCTGAGGCTGATGGGTCTGATTTTAAGATCTGATCTGAGGTCTGATGAAGAATAGGGATCTGATTTGGGAGTCTGCTCTAAAGTCTGATGGAAAACATTTTTTTCCTATTTTCCTTTTCTAAATCCTAGGTGCGTCATTTAGTCCAGTGTGTCTTATAGTCTGAAAAATACTGTAAATAGCTTTGCAGTGTTGTCATTTGAAAGATCTATGGAAAGGGCACTTCTGTTAACTCTGCCAGTCCATGCATGCTAAGAACTGTAATTGATGTGCTTAGACTTGACTTTTCAGCAAAGAACTGTTCTACTGCAAAACTGCTTCATCATTACCTCTTGCAAGGTGCTTTGAACCCTGCCTTGAACGTCACAATTTGTCACTGTCAAGGGTAACCCACATCAACCACCATCAGGCATGAGAACCCCAAAGCCAATGTGTACCCCAAAGGGAAGAAAAGGTGCTCCTTTCACATAACTGCACAGCCAGGAGAGCATCAGAGTGAGTAATAACTACAACCATCATTCTTGCTACTATAAATTCTATCAGCTCCGCTGGTCTCATTCTCCTAGCTCACTGCATTATTATTAGTTTTTATGTAATAATATAAGTAAAAACTTATAGGTTTTCCCTTAATTGCTGCAGTGTATGCAAGACTTATAAAAAATAGCAGAATTTAAAGACCTGCCACCACAAAATGCAGTGCAATCTGAAGGCAGCATGTTATGGAGCAGGAGGAGCTGAGCAGATTGAAATATCTTTTTGTGGGAAAAGATTCAGTAACGTGCAATATATTCTGAATATATATATTCTAACAGTTATCGGTACAGGAAGGAGGAGTTATCAGTGACTGACAGCTAACTCTGTATGCACATTGGCATGCAGTGCTATTAATCACTGATAACACATCTCTCCTGTACCAATAGCTGTTCACAGGAGGTGTAAAAAGCAAAGATTTTACATATATATATATATATATATATATATATATATATACATACATATACTCAGTTTCTCCTGCTGTATATTCTGGCTGCAGATTGCACTGCATTTTGTGGTGGCAGGTTCTCTTTAATGGGGAGTTTTTGCCTTGTATTGATTTTATTTAAAAGAATGCAAAGAACACTACACTGCATCTTGAGCCAAAAGGGGTTAAAGTTCCTCATTAAGAAAAACATAAAAATCTATGACTGCATACTTAACAGTGCAAACAATTATATCTGTTGCAGAATAATCTTTTGTTATCTTATGTTACAGATTTTCTCAAGTTTAGTTATGATAAATGCTTCAAAAAAGCACCAAATCATGATAATGTCCAGGTTTCAAACTGACCACAAGTTTCAGTGTGATTATTCATCTTTCACAATGAGTAAAAATGAGTTCCCCTAACTTGTGTGTGCTGTGTGAGCGTGCACTGGGTTGTTTTCAGATCTCTGACTTCATATCACTTTTTAAGGATGATTTCATTTAAGATTTGCTTGCTGAGATTTGGAAACAAAATATCTGTAATTTCAAAAATAGTCTAGAAGAAAGCAATAAAGTGACATAATACTGTAGCCCTGATGATCACCTGTCTCTTCTACACCACTGGTAGTGTCAGGTACTTAGGTACCTCTTGAATTCAACTATATCGCCATCTTCAAGATGTCTATACAGTTTAACACCTATGGCAGAACACAGAAGCTGAAGGCTCCATGTCCTGCCATTCACCCTTATAGGCCACAGGCCGCAAGGTGTGAGGCCTATGAAGTAATGTATGAACAACCGGAGGTAACCTTTGGTGCTGGAATCCAGCAGTGGTGACTAGGTGAGTGTCTTTTTTAAAATTTATTTTAAACACTTTCCAGGCTTAATTAAATTTGCTTTTAGGGGTCAAAAAAACCCTTTAATACAATGTATGCTTAAAAGAAAAAAAAGAGAAAACATACATTTTATTATTTTTAGGAATTAGAACTCTCTGTATAAAAATGGTAGTGAGCAGGCTATTGCGGGGAAGGAACACTTCACTCCCAACAATTGCCTGCTAGATTGTATCATCTAAGATTTCGTTAACATCACAGTTCATCCTTTCCGTTCTCCTGCTCCGTTTAGGAGCCGGAGAACGGAAAGGATGGATTCAGCCCATAACTGAGCCAAACGGAACCTAAGGACCACGTAGACTATAATGGGGTACGTTAGGTTTCCGCTCAGAGGAAGATTTTTGAAGCGGAGACAAAAGTCCTGCATGCACGACTTTTGTCTCCACTCCAAAATGTTCTTCTGAGCGGAAACCTAAAGGCCCCAATTATAGTCTATGGAGTCCTTAGGTTCTGTTTGGCTCAGTTATGTGCTGAATCCATCCTTTCCGTTCTCCTGATTAGGAGAACAGAAAGGCTGAATGGTGATGTGAATGAAGCCTAATACAGCCTTTACTGGATGGTACTAGTCATATAACCCTGTATTAGACTGTCAGCCGGTTCATCGTTAAAGAGCGTTCACAGGAACGCTCATTAACGATGATCTGGCAGTCTAATACTGCCACCGAACTCTGGCTTTTAAAAGTCTCAAAGTAGGACTGTCAGTGTTTATGAGCTGTCAGGACTTCAGAGATAAGGATTACAAATCCAGCCTCCATGATGGATTCATCGTAAATAAGAAAGCAGCATAGTCTGCAGATACACTAAAGAACAAAAACTCTTTTATAAAGACCAAATGAAAATATGGATTTTTTGTCCAAAATGAGTAAAATGCAATGATAAAAAAATTGCCCCAAATGGTGTTCATAGTCTTTAAAGGCTATGTACACCTTCAGAGGGAATTTTGTTTATGATTTCATTTTACTTGTTTTGGGCTAAAAAAATTTTTTTCAATTGGTCATTATTAAAAATACTGAAGATTAACTGTCTAGCTGTGTGAATGGTACTTTCACTTTCACTTTGCTGGTCATCTAATAATGAACACCTAAATAAATACGCTAGATTCAACAGAAGAATCTGCGAAGTGGATATAGATACCATATACTAACGCCTATAAACAATAATATCCACCCAAAAATTACCAATACAATTCTTTATTGATTAAAAAAACCAAAACAATCATAATAAGTAGAATAACTCACGAATAGTGGACATACATGGAAAAGGGTAATGAACAAAAAGAGAGGGGCGCCATCCTGCGGGGACACTTCACGCTACCAAACCACACCACAAAGAGCATTTAAACAATGAGACCTATGTACGTGCATGAACATAAAACCTGGCGTAAGGATGCCGTGGTTACAAATAAACAGCACTTAACATAAGAAACAAAGAAAAAGACCAATGTCAAAAAACAAAATTATATAAGTACCGAAATAACAGTGGCAGAGTGAAAACTGTAGGCCCGCAGGGCGGCGTCCGTTCCCGACGCCATTTCGCCCTAAGGCTTCTTCCAGGGAATAGAACATTACAGAGGCACGGACACCCTTATATCCTCAACAAACAGCTGTTAAAAATTAACACATAAAAATGATTACCACATGGCAGCCAAAATACATATAGAACGCCGCTCTAAGCAGATTCCGGTGTAGACCGGAAGTGCATCATAGGAAATTGTCATACTGACTGAGAAGGAAGCGATGCGTTCCAAGGTGGAACGCACCGCCATCAAAACCGCTGCGTACAACTGACAAGAGCGATGCGCTCCGGCCTGGAACGCACCGCTCACCAGCCGCAACGATGCCCTCTCATTGGTCGGATGCGCTCTGGATTAGAGCGCAGCAAATCCAGTGAGCGGCATATATAAGAGGGTAATATACTAAGTCTTAAAACGAGGGGAAAAGGTAAATAGATACCATATATATGTGTGTCAATAAATATACATATATAAATAAATATAAATACATATATACACTCACCGGCCACTTTATTAGGTACACCATGCTAGTAACGGGTTGGACCCCCTTTTGCCTTCAGAACTGCCTCAATTCTTCGTGGCATAGATTCAACAAGGTGCTGGAAGCATTCCTCAGAGATTTTGGTCCATATTGACATGATGGCATCACACAGTTGCCGCAGATTTGTCGGCTGCACATCCATGATGCGAATCTCCCGTTCCACCACATCCCAAAGATGCTCTATTGGATTGAGATCTGGTGACTGTGGAGGCCATTTGAGTACAGTGAACTCATTGTCATGTTCAAGAAACCAGTCTGAGATGATTCCAGCTTTATGACATGGCGCATTATCCTGCTGAAAGTAGCCATCAGATGTTGGGTACATTGTGGTCAAAAAGGGATGGACATGGTCAGCAACAATACTCAGGTAGGCTGTGGCGTTGCAACGATGCTCAATTGGTACCAAGGGGCCCAAAGAGTGCCAAGAAAATATTCCCCACACCATGACACCACCACCACCAGCTTGAACCGTTGATACAAGGCAGGATGGATCCATGCTTTCATGTTGTTGACGCCAAATTCTGACCCTACCATCCGAATGTCGCAGCAGAAATCGAGACTCATCAGACCAGGCAACGTTTTTCCAATCTTCTACTGTCCAATTTCGATGAGCTTGTGCAAATTGTAGCCTCAGTTTCCTGTTCTTAGCTGAAAGGAGTGGAACCCGGTGTGGTCTTCTGCTGCTGTAGCCCATCTGCCTCAAAGTTCGATGTACTGTGCGTTCAGAGATGCTCTTCTGCCTACCTTGGTTGTAACGGGTGGCAATTTGAGTCACTGTTGCCTTTCTATCAGCTCGAACCAGTCTGCCCATTCTCCTCTGGCATCAACAAGGCATTTCCGCCCACAGAACTGCCGCTCACTGGATGTTTTTTCTTTTTCGGACCATTCTCTGTAAACCCTAGAGATGGTTGTGCGTGAAAATCCCAGTAGATCAGCAGTTTCTGAAATACTCAGACCAGCCCTTCTGGCACCAACAACCATGCCACGTTCAAAGGCACTCAAATCACCTTTCTTCCCCATACTGATGCTCGGTTTGAACTGCAGGAGATTGTCTTGACCATGTCTACATGCCTAAATGCACTGAGTTGCCGCCATGTGATTGGCTGATTAGAAATTAAGTGTTAACGAGCAGTTGGACAGGTGTACCTAATAAAGTGGCCGGTGAGTGTACATATCAACTAAACATAATAAGGATAATACATGATAATCAATATATATAAAAAAGTGAATACATAGGATAAAGGTCATAAATACTTATTTAAGCCACATTCTTATCAGTAACATAAGAATTGAGCTTTAATGAGTGTTTATATGGCCAGAGGTCAGAGATAAGGTGGCCGTCAATTTAGATGCCTGATAGAACATATTCTACTAGATAAACTCAAAGCTGTGCAGGGAAAAGGGCTCAACATTTTTATTGAAGACCAAATGAAAAATTGATTGTTAGCTCAAAATGAGTATAATGCAATAATTTTAAAACAATGCTCCCAATGGTGTACAGCTTATAATAATCAGTTAGAATTTTTTTTTTTATAAGAAGCTGGTATTTGATGCATGCCAAGCTCCCCTGGGAATGAATGAATGATTCAATAGTCTTTCTTTAAAGGAGCACTTCTGTCAGAACATGGTATTTTTTTAAACTTGATATTCATGGGGGAAAAAATTAGAATTATTTTCTTTTTTTATTTCAGCAGTACCATGCAGTGGAAAATGAAATACAAAATTCTTCTGCTGTGAGGAAAAGAGGTTATCTATTAGATAATATTAGATTAGTACAATTAGGATAACAGTATGACAGCTCTATTTTTCACTCAATAGGCTTAGGCTACTTTCACACTAGCGTTTTTAAATTCCGGTATTGAGTTCCGTCATAGGGGCTCAATACCGGAAAAAAACCCTTCAGTTTTATCCCCATTCATTGTCAATGGGGACAAAACTGAACTGAAGACAACGGAATGCTCCTGAAAGCATTCCGTATGTTCTTCAGACCGGAGAACAAACCGCAGCATGCTGCGGTTTTCTCTCCAGTCCAGGCATCCGCACCAAGACGGATCCGGAATGACCCCCAATGCAAGTCAATGGGGATGGATCCGTTTGGTGTGACCACAATGGTAAACGGATCCACCCTCCATTGACTTTCAATGGAGTTCAGGACGGATCCGTCACCACATACAGACAGACAGACAGACATACATACATACACACACATACACACACATACACATATACACAAACACATACATACTTACATACTCCAGGCAGGCAGGCAAGCCGCACGTCTTCATGCCCAGGAGGCGCGCCGCTATGACAATTCCCTACAGCGCCCAGCAGAGGGCGCTGTGGGGAATCGTCATAGCTGCGCGCCTCCTGGTCGTGAAGACGTGCGGCCTGCCTGCCTGCCTGGAGTATGTAAGTATGTATGTGTTTCTGTGTATGTGTTTCTGTGTATGTGTGTGTATGTATGTCTGTCTGTATATGGTACTGTATGACATGTGTGGGGCCGGAACGCGGTTCCGGCCCCACACATGTCCCTGTGGCAGTCCGGGTCCGGCGGCACCCTTCACCCGCCGGATCCGGACTGCCGCTAGTGAGAAAGTAGCCTTAGATAAAGATACCCATAGAATAATATAGCACTTATCACTGTAATCTGTGATGCTCCAGTTCAGTCTTAAGGGTGGAATTACCCTGGCCGATGGTCGGCCAGATCATCATTAACGAGTGTTCATGGGAATGCTCATTAGCGATAATCTGGCTATGTAATACAGCCCAAAGGCCTCATGAAGACATCCGTGGAGCACGGTCCATGAAAACCGGACTGTGCTCCTGCTAAGAGCAGGAGTGCACGGCCTGATTGGTTTCTATGACGCCGTGCGCTTCGTGCCATGACGCAGTGCACTCCTGCACTCAGCAGGAGCACAGTCCGGGTTTTCACGGACCGTGCTCCACGGATGTCTGCATGAGGCCTAAAAGTGCCGCTGATTACCCAATGAACGAGCAAACGTTCATTGGGCAATCAAAATTTGAAGGCAGCAGATAGTGCTGTCTAGTCACGATCTGCTGACGACAAACAACTAGTCAGTATGGGGATGAGAGATGGCAGTAATAATCATTCTTCCCCATACTGTGGAGGAGTTGGTTGCATATAATAGAAGTGCTCTCCTCCACTAATGAGCAGGCAATAGCTGGTAAGGAACGCTTCCTTCTCAACAATCATCTGCTACATTTGTAGGTCTAATACAGGCGTTAGTCACTGTGAATGGTCTGTTTGCACTGCTGAAAAAAAAAAAACTAAATAGAATATTCACATACTGTATATTCTGTTAATATGTGATAAAATAATTTCATCTGTAGTGTCCCTTTAATATCTTTGGTCTCTCCTGGAATCTTGCCAGTGGTAGTGTAAGCTGTGTGCACTTGTATCCAGCAAATCATTGTATTGTGTCTCGAGTTTCATCTAGTGGTTCCTTGTCTGTGTAGTTGGTTCTTGCATTTATTTCTACCTGGATATTGTTTCGAAGCAATGTAGTTTTTTGTGGCTTTGCTGTTTTTGCTCTCTTACTTGTTTCCACCTCAGCTGCAGTTTGGATGTCTTCTCTGGGTCCTAGTGCCGTCCTGATGTCTATGGTATGGCTAGTATTTCAGATAAGGGTTTTTCATAGGGATATTGTGGGACAGTGAGGGTCAATGGTGTTTGGTTTGAGGGTCAATATTCAGGGATAGATCTAGGGTTAGAAAAAGGGAAAGCTATAGTTAGTCAGTTATCGTCAGTTTGTTATCTTTTTATCTTCATCCATCTGCTCCATTACCCAACTGCAGGGTTGCCAACCAGAATTTTTCTTTTTTCTGGACAATTTATCCCAAAATCACAGACAGCCAACATTTTTTATGTACAAATTTGGAAAACCTTATAAATAATACAGGACTATAGTAACATAGTAACATGATAAGACCTCATTACCAGCATTTACTGTGAGCTGTAAAATGATGAAAATGACCACCAAATTAATCTAGTCAAGAATCACCAGCCTCAAAAAAATCAAGGACTCATCTATTCTTTATCACGGACACAGGAGAAGTCGCTTAAGCCCCATTCACACTTACAGTGGAATCCTGACATTTTGTAGAGTTTACCCGGAGGGACTGTATGTGTGAATGCACACATCTGCAATATCAGTCCCAGATCTTACCCAGACTTTTTCTCCTCAGAGCCCTAGTACTAATTCTGGGTTATGTCCGAGTGAGCGCATGTGTGAAAACAGTAGTAAATGTTCCAGAAAATCACAGTGGCCATGCCTAAGTTCCCGCCCCTTGTTTAGGCACCTGGAACATTTCCTCTGTAGTGAGAACGCACCCAACATGGAACATCTCTGGGGTGATAGCTACATCTGTGAAAGGCCAACTCTGCTAAATCTCCGGAACCTGATCATCTGGAAAAATTACGGAGTTTAGGTGTGAAAACAGCATTATTTTTATGGCCTTCTGGAAATTTCTGGGCAGTTGGCTTCCCTGCACGACTATCATAAACATCAACTGTTTGCCTTGTTACCTGACTGAAATCTCCATCATTCAGTTCCTGCTATCTATTGGAGAGTGTTACTTCTATATAATTGTAAGGGCGGGTTCGCACTTGCGTTAGGGTATTCTGTTATAGGTTCCGTTTATAATGGAATATAACGGAATTCCTGGACGGAATTCAAAACGGAAGCCTTTAAAGGGGTTCTCCAAGTTACATTTATTGATGATCTATCCTCAGGATAGGTCATCAATATCAGATCGGCGGGGGTCGACACTGGGCACCCCCGCCGATAAGCTGTTTGAAGAGGAGGCATGCGCTGCGTGTGCTGCCTCCTCTTCACTGTTTACATGCTGGCCGTAACAGGGGTAGTGGTGAGTAGGTGTAATTACACCTAACCGCCCCATTCATTTCAATGGGAAGGATCGCCCCCATACAAGTCTATGGGAGCGATCCTTCCCATTGAAATGAATGGGGCGGTTAGGTGTAATTACACCTACTCACCACTACCCCTGTCATGGCCAGCATGTAAACAGTGAAGAGGAGGCAGCGCTGGTATGGCGCGAGCCTCCTCTTCAAACAGCTGATCGGCTGGGGTGTCGGGTGTCGGGCCCCCGCCGATCTGATATTGATAACCTATCTTGAGGTTAGGTCATCAATAAATTTAACTAAGAGTCATTCCGTCTTGATCCGTCATAATATTAGTCTATAGCCAGGCATAACGGATCTGTCTAGTTTACCTCATGCAGGACGGAAAACAAAGTCCTGTCGAATACCCTAACACAAGTGGGAACCGCCCTTACCTGCGAGTGTTGATAGATAATTCATAAAATTTTCCTTATAATTGGTTGCAATACAGTTCACTCCTGCTGTAAGACCTGGTTGTATCTGAGTACAGGGAGACACTGTTAGTATCAAGGAAAGGTGACTGCTATACAGTAGGTAAAGTCCAGTTCTGCGGTCTTGTGAACAACCGTGGTTGCTATATATACCGAGCACTTTCATTAAGCTTTGGCTGCTGCAGCAATTCACATGTGCTATTCACATCTGTTAGTGAATAGTTATTTAGGAATTCTCATTCACACATTGTATTATTTCCTGCAGTGGTTTTGCAGTTGTTTAGCACATAGGCATGATGGTATTTTTTCCCTAAAGATTTTGATGTGGAAAAAAACACAATATGTAAAACTGATGTAAAAACAAAGAAGTTCTTTTAGGAACATATATACACCACTTTTGTTACGTATATCTGGCACAGATTCTGTCGCACCCCATGTTACAACTTCTTCCCCATTCATGCCAGGTCAAAAAAGGGGGCATGGAATGTTTCTACCCCTGGTTTAGGTATAGAAAATGGTCTAAATGTAAGACAGCAAGGAAGCTATATTACATTTACAATCAATGGTGGATGCGTCAAAGGCTGGTGCCTCTACATAACTTTGGCAATCCAAAAAATAGAAGTTCCAAGTAAAAAAAAACACTCTTTTCCCATAATTAAATCATATAAAATTGTAAAAATAGGGGAAAAAAGAAAAATAGACATATTAGTTATCAACACCTCTGCATCGACCAGCTTTACAAAATTGGTGCTTGAAAAAATGGTTTTGAGAATTTGAATTTGAATTTGAGAATCTAAAGTTCTAATGTCCTAAAAAATAAACTGGTGGTTTATAAAATGATGTCAACATAAAGTAGACATATGGTGAATATTGATTGATAACTATTTTATGAGGTATTACTTTCTGTCAATTTAGAAAATTTGTGAATGTTTTCAAATTTTCTGTAAAAAGAAAAAAAATTACCCAAATTTAATTTAAATTAAGTACTGTGCCAGAACACAGTCACAGAATCAGATAAGTAAAACCATTCTGAAGTTATTACTACATGAAGTGACATGTAAGATTTGCAAAAATATGACCTGGCAGGAAAGTGAAAACTAGCCTGGGGTACAAGGGGTTATCAAAAAGCCGATAAATAAATAACAATAAAAAACTAACAAAATAAAAATACCTGCACCCAGGAAATAGTATTTCTGACACTAATAGTGTATCCATAATGTCCCCCAAAAATAAATACGTTAAGCTGATACTGTGCCAGGGTACCCCCCAGTAATAGTGCTCCCCAAAGTCCTACCAATAGAAATAAATATCTGCCACAGTGCACTCAGTGTTAACAGTGCCCCAATAGTAATAATGTCAATATTGTGCCTCAAAAGTAATAATTTCCCCACTGTGCCCATACTAGAAACCCTCTAGTAATCATGTTCCCCGTAGTCCCCCAGTAGTAATAATTCTCCTTACAATGAGTGCCAGTAGTAAATGCCCCCTTATAAGGTACATCACTACAAAAATACCTCCCTATAATGTGTGACAAAAATACCCCTCTTTCTTTCAGATCAGACTTCAACTCAGATCCTTAAATCAAACTGCTGTATAAAATCCTCAGACCCGCATATCAGATCAACAGACCTCCATATCACATTCTCAGACTTCCATATCAGATACTCAGGCCCCCATATCATATGCTCAGACCTCCACATCATATGCCCCGATCCCCATATCAGAAGCGCAGGCCCCCATATCAATGCTCAAACTCCCATATCAAATGCTCAGACCCCCATATTAGATTCTCAGACCCCCATATCAGATCCTCAGACATTCTTATCAGATCCTCAGACCCCCACATCATATGCCCAGATCTCCATATCAGAAGCGCAGGCCTCCATATTGATGCTTAAACCTCCATATCAGATGCTCAGACCCTCATATCAGACCCTCACACCCTCTTATCAGATCCACAGACCCCCATATCAGATTCTCAGACTCCCATATCAGATACTCAGGACCCCATATCTGATGCCCAGGCCCCCATATCAATGCTCAGACCGCCCATATCAGATGCTCAGACCCCTATATCAGATGTTCAGGGCCCTATATGAAATGCTCTGACCCCTATCAGTAGTAATACTTCTCCTTACAATGAGTGCCAGTAGAAAAATGCCCCCTTATAATGTGCATCACTACAAAAATATCCCCCTATAAGGTGTGACAATAGAAAAAAATACCCCGCTTCCATTCAGATCAGAACTCCATATCAGACCTCAACTCAGATCCTCAAATCAAACCGCCATATCAAATCCTCAGGCCCCAATATCAGATGCTCAGACCCACATATAAGATGCGCAGGCCCCCATATCAATGCTCAAACCCTCATATCACTCCTCCATATCAGATGCTCAGGCTCCCATATCAGATGATCAGGCCCACATATAGATGCATGGACCCCCATATCAATGCTCATGCCTCCTGCAGACTAGTGAGCACTTCATAATGGAAGTGCTCACTAGTATTCAAGAATGGGCCCACTCCCACACTGGGCCCCTGTGCAGCTGAACCGGCGGTATGTCTGCCCCTGCTTTGATTAAAGCTATGCAGCAGGAGAAAACAATTGGCTCTTTGCCCCATCCGTTTACATGTCTAATAGGTGGCAGGCTTGTTTAGGCCTGTGGCCTGTGAGACACTACACAGGTTGCTGACGTCAGCAGTCTGATGCAGGTATTGGGATCTAGTGACATCATCACTTCACCTATGCATAGGTGCAGAGGAAGAAGTCACAAGTCCTCCCGGGAACAGGGTTAAAGTACGAGGGTTTTTACTTTTCAGGGGTGTAAAGGAGTTTGGTGTCAGTGTTGGCATCACTACTTTGTAGGGCATAAAAGGAGTATGAATATTGATTGAAGGCAAATTAGCGGGCAGTACTGAGTGGTAGTATAAAAGAGGCATCAGTACTGAGTGGTGGTATAAAAGGGGGCAATGTAATTGAGTGTGAGCATAAAACAGGAAATCAGTACTGAGTGGGGGCATTAAAGGGAGCATCAATACTAAGTAGTGGCATAAAAAAGGCATGAACAACGAATGAGACATAAAAGGAGAAATATTACTGAATTGGAACAAAAAGTGGCATAGGTACTAAGTAGGGGAATGAAAAGTGAATTGAGAATGAGTGGGACACAATGGATCATTTTACTGAGTGAGGGCTCAAAAGGTGAACTATGACAGTTTCAGGCAATAAGTGGAGTATAGAAGCAATATGTATGTGTGTGCAAATGGCACTTAAAGTGGCACTTACTGTGTGGAATCCTATGGATGGCACAAAAGGGAGACACCAAGGGTTTCCATCAGGGGTAGTATGTGTATGCAGTTTGTGCAGAGGGTGGGAAATAGGTGGGCAGGGTGCGGGAAAGTCTAGCAGCCAAATATATCTGTTTGTCAAATTCTGCAGAAACAAGTCATAGTACTAAAATGCTGATTCTCATTATAAAGTATATCTGGGGGAGTCTACTCCCGAGGTGCTGCATCTAAGCCTGTCATCATGTTATAATGGTTATTTTTGGTTTTTCTTAGTCAGTGTCTGCAGACAATGGGATTGTAGACTTGGTGATTTATCCTAGAGGAATGCATAGTAAGTCTAAGACATTTTCCTACTCTTACTGTGGTATGAAGCTCCAGAAGCCTGAGAAACGACATGTATTGAAATACCTGACAGATGTATCCTGCTATCCACAAGAATGGATTGTATAGGTCATAGACAGTTTACAATGTCAGAACATAAGGGTCAACAGGAAGCCATACCTTGGTTCCAAACTGATTTCCAGACGCCCCCCCCCCCTTACTGTATTGACTCAGTATGTGTGGCGGTTTTAGACCTTAAGGACCAAGCATTTCTTTTCATTTTTGATTCTTGCTTTTCAAGATCAGTAACGTTTAATCCTTCTGTTGATATGGCTATACGAGGACATGGTTTTTTAGACTAAGAATAGTGTGTTAAAGAGGTTATCCCAGGTAAATTATTGCTTCGCAATAAGCATTTTAAATAAAGTACTATACATATATACCACATACATGCCATAAACCATATTGTTTGGTTTTTATGTACATTACATTTTCCTCTCTGTTAGCACCCCTTGCTGTTTATCTTGCTGGTCCACCTTTCCTTTATTCAGAAGTGGACTAACCTGCTTAGTATCTTCTCTGCTTCTTTCCCCTCCCCTCAATGCAGGAGTAGTGATCTCACATTGAAGCAGCTAAGACACCATACGTTCATTTTTCCATAATTCATAGATATATATAGCGCTATCTGTCTCTAGACACTGGAGACGGACATTGTGGGGGCATTACACATGATAAGTATCTCTGGGGACTATTTTCTAGGCAGGGGAGAAAGGGGTTAAGAAGAGCTAATTAAAATGCATCCCAGAAGTTGCATGTGCTTGAGGAGCTGCTGCCCATCCACAGAAAGGCAAGAAAGTCCTCTAGATAACTGAGTAACTTTATTCTATGGATCATTTTGATTGCAGTGTCAACTAGTACCGTATCTTTCTATAAGATGCACGCCTCCCACCCCCTGTGCTGTGACCTGCACACAATGTGAGATCAGCATGCTCTCTGACATTGACATCACAGCACAGCACAGCAGGAAGACCAGGAAGAGTGCTGGATCTCAAGAGCATTGGGGGTCTTATCTGAGGTCTGAATGGGGGCTCTTATTCACATTGGGGCTCTGATCTGAGGTCTGCTTGGGGGTCATTCACATTGGGGCTCTGATCTGAGGTCTGAATTGGGGCTCTTTTTCACATTAGGGCTCTGATCTGTGGTCTGCTTGGGGGCGACTCACATTGAGGGTCTGATCTGAGGTCTGAATGGAGGGGGTCTTATTTACTTCGGGGCTCTGTTTTAAGGTCTGAATGGGGGCTCTTATTCCCATTGGGGTCTGATCTGAGGTCTGATTGGGGTGTTATTAACATTTGGGGTCTGATTGGGGTATTTTATTAACATTGGGGATCTGAAATGAGGTCTTATTAACATTGGGGGTCTGATTGGGGCTCTGAGAAGAGGTCTGATTAACATTGGGGATCTGATTGGCTGTCTAATCTGAAAAATATTAATTAAGGAAAAATTGGGTTTTGAGGTGGAGACTTTATTAGAGGGTATTAAAGGGGTATTCCCATCTCACAAATGTAGTTTTTTATAGTTAGATATAGCCATACCAATAATATTACTAATAGAATGTTTTTATATAAAATGTACCATATAGAAGATTTGCCTATTTGTATAGGCATTGTCCCACACACATCAGTCAGGCTGTTGCCCCTAGTTACGGCCACCGCGGCCATGTAGTAGTGGTGGTCGGCTTGCTCCTTTTCAAACCAAACCCAAATCCGTCCAAAACGCAGACTTTGTAAACGGATCCTGTTCCATAGAAATGAATTGATCTTGGAACAGGATCCGTTTCTCTGCGTTTTGGAAGTGCAGACAAAAATGCTACAACCCTAAGATGTGTCTCCGCATGCTCATGCAATGTACGTTCACAGTACAGCAGTTACCTCAGAGCGAGTTTGAACAAGAGGAAGCCGGCCACCTCGGCCGTGTAGTAGTGGTAACTAGGGGCAACTGCCTGACTGATGTGTGTGGGACAATGGATATACAAATAGGCAAATCGTCTAAACGGTACATTTTATATAAATACATTCTATTAATAATAATACTGGTATGGCTATATCTAACTGTACAAACTACATTTGTGAGATGGGAATACCCCTTTAAGCTTATTTCTCTTTTTTTTTGCACCTTAGAGGATAATTAATTTCTATAACAATAAAAGAAATTGACTCTCTAGGTCACATAATATAAAAATATAATATAATAAAATTTAAGCTCTGATACTGTGAATTAAAAACAAGATATAATCCAGGTTAACCATAAAATTAATGATATGCCTGGAACAGTACTATTTAGCTGACTTCTGGGCCCTAATGGCAGCTATATCAACCTAAGACACCTTGTATATTATAAAAAACTTTCTATGCTAGCTGTTAAAATAATGTCATATGTTCTATATATGCTTCCAAATAACAGCTCTTATGATGACTATAGATATGTTGGGGGGATTTATCAAAGGTTTTACGCCACTATATTTGCATTAAAATTTGCACATTTTTAAGCTTCTCAACACTTTTCTAAAGTTGTGAGAAATGGGGAGTGCTGAGAGGAAGGGGTGAGGATTAATGTGGTCCACCATATTGATTATAACTTTCTCCAGAAACTAGCGTAACCTATAGCTCAAGTATACATGTGCCCACTACCTGGCGTACATTTAAGGTCCTGGCACAAGGCAGGGCAGAGATTTGCCTCAGAGTCATACTAGGGTACCTAAATGCACTCTAACCTTTACAAGTGAACTTAAAGGGAGTCTTTCACCTGTTTTTCACCTATATAACTAAGAGCAGTGCCCCACAGAAGATTGCAGTCACATCCCAGACATAACTGTGTGCACCGTGTGTCTGTATTACATGTTCAGAAAAAGCACAGCTCCCAAGTGCCCAGCTCTGCTGCTGCAAGTGCTCAAAGACTGACCAGACTGAAGAGGAAAGGGCTGTTTTAGCTGCTCATATCTTGGGATTGGTAGCAGATAGAAAAATTGCATTCCAAGCTTTCAAATGATACCAAAATATACCAGCATGTCACGGGGGAGACAAGGGAAGGTGTGCCCTGTACTTGAAACCCCCCTTCTTTCCCTACCTACTTGCCTCAAACGGCCCTAGGCGGCCGCGGACAACCACGAAGACGTTCCCTATACTGGGTAAGTGCAGAGGGAGGGAAAGGGAACACAGGGAGAGACAAAACACAGACGGAACAAACACAATGATAGAGTAGTCAGCAAGCCGGGTCAAACACAGGAGATAGCGTAAATACCAGGGGTCAAGAGAAGAGAGGTCCAAGTCCAAGTCCAAAGTCAGAGTCCAAATAGCAAATCCAAAACACAAGGTCGCACAAGCACTGATCAAAAGTATAAACTAATCACAGGCATCTGAGTGAGGCAGTTGCCATCTTTAAATAGCCCACCCAGGATCATGTGATGTGGCCAGCATCACATGACCTGAGGCGGAGCAAGCTGTCCAAACAATATGCAAAGTAGCCATGTGGTGTGATCAGCACCACATGGCTAAACCCAAACAGAGAATTAACTCATGAAGTGCTGGCTGACAAGACCAGCACTTCACTTCCCTATTGCTCGTCTCTAGGGGGGCGGAGAGGTCTGGCGATGTCGTGCAGAGGGAGCACGACGCCGACCTCGCGTGACAGTACCCCCCCCTTCACGAGGGGCCACCGGACCCTTACCAGCGGGAGCAGGCTTATCGGGATGCTGCAGATGGAACTTTTGGATGAGCGAGTCTGCATGCATCCTGGTCAACGGTACCCAAGACCTGTCCTCAGGACCGAACCCCTTCCAATGTACGAGGTACTGGAAGGAATTCCGGACCCTTCTCACATCCACAATTCTGGCAATCTCATGCTCCATTTGTCCTGCTACCTCAACCGGAGGAGGAGACTGTTCCTCAGGACCAACGGGAGCAACATAACGTTTGAGCAAAGACACATGAAAAACATTATGAACACGAAGGGAGTCGGGTAAACATAACCTAAAAGAAACCGGATTGATCACCTTGGTGATCCTGTAAGGACCAATGAAGCGAGGTGCAAACTTGTAGGATGGTACCCTCATGTTGAGATTTTTAGTCGATAACCATACCTTATCCCCAACCTTAAAATTCACACCCTTAGAACGTTTTCTATCAGCCTTAGCTTTTTGAACTCCTTGGGCCTTTTCCAGGTTCGACTGAACCTGTGCCCAAACTGTGCACAGTTCTTGAGAAAAATCATTGACCTCTGGGACAACCGACGCAGATGGGGAACAGGAGCCAAAGCGTGGATGAAAACCCATATTGCAGAAAAACGGCGACATCCCAGAGGATGAATTAACACGATTATTAATTGCAAATTCAGCCAGAGACAGGAATCTGGCCCACACATGTTGGTTATCAGAAACATAACATCTGAGATATTGCTCAACGGATTGGTTAAGACGTTCAGTCTGACCATTGGTCTCCGGATGAAAGGCTGATGAAAAGGACAAAGAGATACCAATCTTATTACAGAACGCCCTCCAGAACCTAGACACAAACTGTACTCCCCTATCAGAAACGATATTCTCAGGAACACCGTGCAGTTTGACAATATTATCCATGAACACGGACGCCAAGACCTTTGCAGAGGGTAATTTACACAAAGGAATAAAATGACACATTTTGCTGAATCTGTCAACCACCACAAATATCACGGTTTTACCCTCAGAGCACGGCAAGTCCGTGATAAAGTCCATGGACAGATGTGACCAAGGTCTACTAGGTATGGGTAAAGGATGTAACTCACCCATAGGTCGTGTCTTGGTATTCTTGGACCTGGCACAAGTGTTACACGCAGTTACAAAAGCCTGAACATCTCTGGAGATTGACGGCCACCAATACTGCCTAGAGACCAACTCCTTGGTGGCATTGATGCCAGGATGTCCACACAAAACAGAATTATGGCACTCACCCAGTAGTTGCAATCGCAAATGAGCCGGCACAAACAATTTGTCATTGGGGGTACCAATGGGAGCAAGATGTTGTCCTGCCGAGATTTCAGAAGCGAGGTCAGATGAGGTAGCGGCCACGATGATATCAGCTGGCAGGATGGGCTCAGGAGGGACGTCAGGAGGCTGATACGCCTTGAAACTTCGGGATAAGGCATCGGCCTTAACGTTCTTGCTCCCGGGTCTGAAGGTAACACAAAAATCAAAACGAGTAAAGAATAAAGCCCACCTCGCCTGTCTAGGATTCAATCGCTTAGCCGATTCTAAAAACATTAAATTCTTATGATCCGTGAGGACCGTAATGCGGTGAACTGCCCCTTCTAAAAAATGACGCCATTCCTCAAATGCCCACTTGATTGCAAGTAACTCCCTATTACCAATGTCATAATTCCTCTCGGCAGGAGAGAACTTGCGGGAGAAGAAGGCGCATGGCATAAGATTAGTTAAGGTGGAAGACCCCTGGGACAGTACAGCCCCCACACCATCCTCAGACGCATCCACCTCAACTACAAAAGGCTTACTTTGATCAGGCTGGACCAACACAGGAGCATTCATAAAACACTGCTTTAACCTTTCAAAGGCCTCAATAGCTGCAGGGGGCCAATTGACCAGATCAGCCCCCTTGCGAGTCAAATCCGTAATGGGTTTGGCTACCACAGAAAAATTTTTGACAAATTTACGATAAAAATTAGCAAACCCCAGAAATCGCTGGAGCGCCTTCAAAGAGGAAGGTCGCACCCAATCCACAATGGCCTGTACTTTAACTGGGTCCATTTTGAAAGAAAAAGGGGTGAGAATGTATCCCAAAAAGGCCACTTCCTGAACACCAAAGGTACACTTCTCCCCTTTAACGAACAACTTGTTTTCACGCAACACCTCCAGCACTTGCCTGGTGTGAGATACGTGACTTTCCCAGTCTGCAGAAAAAATCAGGATGTCATCAATATAGACAATTACAAATTTCCCAATAAATGGTCTAAAATGTCATTGACAAAGTTTTGGAAAAATTGCCGGAGCGTTACTTAACCCAAAAGGCATTACCAAGTACTCATAATGACCTTCCGGGGTATTAAAAGCAGTTTTCCATTCGTCCCCCTCACGAATCCTGATTAGGTTGTATGCCCCCTTCAAATCCAGCTTGGTGAACCAACAGGCCCCCTGGACCTGATTCAGCAAGTCAGGAATAAGGGGCAACGGGTATCTGTTTTTAACAGTGATTTTATTGAGCTCCCTGTAATCGATACAGGGCCTCAATCCTCCATCCTTTTTACCAACAAAGAAAAAACCTGCCCCCATGGGAGAAACTGAAGGCCGGATGTGACCCTTGGCCAGACTCTCCTTGAGATAATCCCTCATGGACTGACGTTCAGGAGTAGAGAGATTATAAATGCGACCTTTGGGATATTTGGATCCCTCAATAAGGTCGATGGCGCAATCATATTGCCGGTGAGGAGGGAGGAACTCAGTCTCGGACATGGAAAAAACGTCCGAAAAATCGCCGATATACTTGGGCAAGGAAAGAGACTCAGTGGTACCTCCAAACAGCAATACTGATCTACAACATTTGTCACAATTCATTCCCCATTTTTCCAATTCACCTACCGACCAGTTGATCACAGGGTTGTGGTCCTGTAACCATGGCAGACCTAAAACAAGGTCGGCAGGTAAATCCTTTAATACAAGGAAGGAACAAGTCTCGGTATGGGTAATTCCTACAGTTAATACAACCTCAGGAGTACAAAACTCCACTCTCCCATTATTCAATGGAGTGGAATCCAGTGCGATAATTTCAATCACCTTCCTTAAAGGAACTAGCGGAATCCCCACAGATTGTATAAAATCAAAATCAATAAAATTAATGGCAGAACCAGAATCAACAAAAGCCTTACCGGACCCCCTGAGTTGGTTGTACGCAATGGAGATAGGTAATAATACTTTCCTCCTTACCACCGCTGGGGTTACCTTACTTCCGGCAGAAAGCTCTCTAGAGGGCAGAAGTTTCGGGCATTGCTGGAGCCAGTGGTTCGTCTCACCGCAGTAGAAACAGGTTCCATTCAAGCGTCTCTGATCTCTCAAAGTTCCTCCCCACTGTATGGACTCCTCCGGGACCCTGGTAGAAGGTGGACTCAGAAGAGGGGATTCAGGCAGGACGACACCCTGAGGAATATCTGAACGTTCCCTCCGTCTCTCCCTCACTCGACGATCCAGTTTAATGGCTAGTGTCATGGCCGCCTCTAGGGTGTCAGGAGTAGGGTAACTGACAAGTAAGTCCTTAAGATGGTCAGACAGCCCCACCCTAAACTGGCTTCTCAAAGCAGGGTCATTCCATCCAGAGGAAACACACCACTTTCTAAACTCAGCACAGTAATCCTCTACTGGACGGTTACCCTGCCGAATGTCTCTGAGCTGAGTCTCAGCTACAGAAGTCAAGTCAGGCTCCTCATATAATAGGCCTAAGGCCTGAAAAAATGCTTCCACAGACTGCAAGCTTGGGGAGTCAGGCGGTAAAGAAAAGGCCCATTCCTGCGGATCACCTTGCAGCAAGGAAATAATTATTCCTACCCGCTGCTGCTCGGCACCCGAGGAGTGAGGACGTAAGCGAAAATACAATTTTACGCTCTCCTTAAAGGAACGGAAAGTTTTCCGGTTCCCCAAAAACCGATCCGGCAATTTAACATGAGGTTCCACAATGGGGTTAGATGTGGAGGGAGCCGCTACTAGTGCAGGTTGTAGCTGCTCCTGATGTAGGAGCCTCTCGGCCAGGTCCTGGATCATCTGCGCCATACCCTGAACCTGGTCCGTGAGCACCCGCAATTGCTCCATATGATACGGCCTGTGATTCTGTCACGGGGGAGACAAGGGAAGGTGTGCCCTGTACTTGAAACCCCCCTTCTTTCCCTACCTACTTGCCTCAAACGGCCCTAGGCGGCCGCGGACAACCACGAAGACGTTCCCTATACTGGGTAAGTGCAGAGGGAGGGAAAGGGAACACAGGGAGAGACAAAACACAGACGGAACAAACACAATGATAGAGTAGTCAGCAAGCCGGGTCAAACACAGGAGATAGCGTAAATACCAGGGGTCAAGAGAAGAGAGGTCCAAGTCCAAGTCCAAAGTCAGAGTCCAAATAGCAAATCCAAAACACAAGGTCGCACAAGCACTGATCAAAAGTATAAACTAATCACAGGCATCTGAGTGAGGCAGTTGCCATCTTTAAATAGCCCACCCAGGATCATGTGATGTGGCCAGCATCACATGACCTGAGGCGGAGCAAGCTGTCCAAACAATATGCAAAGTAGCCATGTGGTGTGATCAGCACCACATGGCTAAACCCAAACAGAGAATTAACTCATGAAGTGCTGGCTGACAAGACCAGCACTTCACTTCCCTATTGCTCGTCTCTAGGGGGGCGGAGAGGTCTGGCGATGTCGTGCAGAGGGAGCACGACGCCGACCTCGCGTGACACAGCATTATATCCAGTATATCAGAAGATAGAGCTATTAGAAATCGAGTCGGAAGAGAAAGCTGTTTTTACTTTCACTTTCAGCTGGGCCATTGGGAGCTGTTTTCCTACAGAATAAAAGTGCTTTTTCTGAACATGGAATACAGAGACAAAGTGCACACAGGTGTGTCTGGGATGTTTCTGCAATCTTCTGTGGGGCACTGCTGTTAGTTATATAGGTGAAAATCAGGTGAAAGACTCCCTTTAATGTGACATTCTCTAAACTTTTGAATGCACATGTCCAACTGTTCAACATTTCAGTACTTTTTGCGCAACTTGCTGTTCTCTAACAAAGAGCTAAACAACAAAATACCCAACAGGTGTTTGATCCATGAATCGCCCAATAAATTTCCTGGTTCAATTAGAATTTGTATTTAAACAGTCCTCCTCATCATGCTGTTCACATTTTGACATCATGAGACCAAGATGACACCTAACAATTGATCAACAGTACCTCACCATTGTGAGGCTTCAAGCAGGATGTTCTCAGACACAAGTGGCCACTGAGCTTAGAGTGTCACAGAGTGTCATCAGCAGGTTTTAACAGAGATACAGAGATATTGGAAAAGTCAAGGTATAGAAGTGGACATCCTTTGGCCACATCCCACACTGATGACCGCTTCATGGTGGACCACAGGTACCTGACCACACCACCAGGCACAGGCATCATCATCTTGCATGGTCCAGGGAGCATCTACGCTGGATAAGGGACCATTGGGCCTCAGTGCTGTTAACTGATGAAAGTCGATTCACTCTGAGCAGAAATGATGGCCACCAATGATGAGGATAGCGCTATGCATCAGCCACTGTTGTCACCAGGCAAGCCTTTGGTGGTGGTGGTGGTGTTAGTGTGGGCAGGCGTGTCTAGTCAATACAGAACTGTCATACACTTTGTGAATAGTACAGTGCCCATTCTACTTGAATAAAATCATTAATCCAGTCATTGTGCCTCTGCATGAACAACACTAATTTCATCTTCATGGACGTCAATGCGCCAGCTCATCAAGGTCGCATCATTAGGTAACCGCTGCTGGAGACTGGGGTACCTCAAATGCAGTGGCTTGCACTTCCTCCAGACCTGAATCCCATTGAAAACCTATGGGATCAGCTGAGTCACCATGTAGAGGCTCGCCTGAGGGCCGCCCTTCAAGAAGAGTGGGATGCCATGCCTCAGCAGACAATAAGTCTATTTGTGAACAGCATGAGGCTGTAATTGATGCTCAAGGCCACTTGACAAGTTTTTGAGACCCTGACATTTTTTGAGGGGGGTATACCCACCACTTTTGTTAGCTTTTGTTTCAATAAATTATTTGAGATGAGGAAATCACCGCTGCATGTTTCTACTTAAATACCCTACTTTCATTATATAATATCACTGTAGCGTGAACATTTTTATGTTTTTCATAAATTTCACCTCAAATATCCCCAACTTTTTGTGAGCAGTGTATATGCTGGTTTCATTAAATTTAACAATTCCCTAAAAATGTGTGTGGAAA
This sequence comes from Rhinella marina, assembly GCA_900303285.1. NCBI lineage: Eukaryota > Metazoa > Chordata > Amphibia > Anura > Bufonidae > Rhinella > Rhinella marina. Next base: position 1,402 of record ONZH01011328.1, on the reverse strand, counting down.
CTAATTATATGTAAACTGACCTTTGAGACTTGACACTCAATTTCTCATTAATACACACAGGGAGATTGCTTGTATACCTTGTGTCTTGTAGGAATCACATATATATTCTGGCTTAATTGCATTTAAGGATCTCAAAAAAATGTAAATTTCAACCGTGTAGAAACTGAACATAATGGATTATTTGCCGAAGGTTTCCTAAGATTCGTATATTCGACGAATAGATTTGTTGTATTTGCGTACAAAATATACGTTATTATGTGCTATTAGCGAACATTTGCGCACTAATAACGAACGTACATTTAAAAAATGTACGCAACTTCTTAGAAGACGTACGCATGAGCGTACAGATAGCTTACGAATCTCAGTGTACTATTGTCTACGTGATTACGTAATACGCAGGCACGTACAACAAGAGGCCGCAGCGTGCACTACTCAGAGGCAGAGCGAATATTCGAAAATGGCATCCAGACGATCCTCATCATTTATTTCTGCTGCACAGCTGAAATAAATAGTCCGGCTGATGGACCGCCAGGATTACGATTTACGATGGCACACACCGCCACCCGAAGCAGCATAAAAAGGATGTGATCCAGCAGGTAATCCGAGGCTTGCGCCATCGTTTCGACACCTTGTGGACCCCGGGCCAGATCCAGCGTAAATGGTCAGATCTGAAATCGCCCTCAGAGGCAGTATGTATATTTGAGGTAGAACAAGTAAGGTGCTGTCTATCCGGCTATGGGCATAGTACAATCATCCACAATACTATAAAGTGAATATGAGGACCCATTGCGGTACCTGTAAAGAAATACACACAATGGGCAACATACTTAAATACGTTGATGAGAGGTAAAAACGTTAGTACACCTGCCATGGCAGTTGGTATTTTACCACCGATGGCTGGTACACAAAACTGTTGGTGGTCATCTGTCCCACATGAAGGATCAGCGGCAGTGGCAAATCTGGTATCAGGGGTTCCAGCTGAGCTTGGGATTTCTCCTCAGATTGCAGAGTCCCATCATTGGTCTCATGGGAACACCGAGCCTCTTCTGCGGCCTGGGCCTCCTCAGTCCAGTCATCCAGGGGCGCTGCAGGAGTAGCTGGTCGCTTAAGGAGTTTCACCCCAGTAGCAAATGGGCCTTGGAGGCTCTTCATGGGGGTATACTCCACGTAATCCCCTGCGTGGAGATTGTGGCGGACAGGCGGAAGATACCGCTGTTTTACAGAACGGCGGTTTACGTATAATTCTTCCGCCGTCTCCTCATCGCCGATAAAACCTACTACCCGTTCCACGCTGAACCAAATAATGGTACCCCTTCGGCGCTCCAGTTTAGGGTCACCGGACCGTGGGTGCTCCAAAACCTGCACAACCCACTCCTCTACCAGCTTTTTGTATTCCCAGAGG
>ONZH01011327.1:0-37745 GCA_900303285.1 Rhinella marina | reverse complement strand
TGTTTATGCTAACTTCCAAGCGATACACTTGAATATAAAAAAAAGTATTCAAATACATTCCTCTGGGTTTCTGCTGACTTAAATGGGTCAAACAAGTATAATTTTATCTACATTAACCTTCTTTACGTCACATATACATTTTAGGAGGACAGAACAGAATGCTCTAGCACACTATTCTGTCCTCAGTAAAAAACATATACTGTCTCCTTCTGCACTTTTTTCTTTTTTACGTAATAGTGAATATGTGATGTATGCAAAATGCTTTATATTTTAATATGTTACATATACATTTAACTCCTTTTTGGTAGAAAAGAAAGCATAGATGAAAACATACAGAAGCATTTTAAATGGCATACAGTTATTTCTGCTTTTCATTGAAATCCATCAAAGAGCTACTCTAATGGCTCAATCTGTAGCCCTTATCTCTGGTCTCCTCACAGTTCATACACATTCATTTAAGATGAAGTCTTATCAGTATGATCACAATTTAACTTCAATAAATGTTTATGAGCTGTCAGTAAAGTAGAGATAAGGCTGAGTTCACATGACCGTTTAGCTTTCCATTCTTTTGATCTGTCAGAAGAAGAGAAAAAAAACACAGAATCCTGTAAAAAAAAAAAAAACGGATCCTGTTACATCAGTTGTCACCTGTTTGAGCCATTTCCGCCTGAGATACATTTTTTTTAGTCGAAAAAAAAGTACTGCATACAGGACTCTGTTTAGCCACTTCTCATGTTGCTTATATTACTCGATCTGTTTAGGCTACTTTCACATTAGCGTTTTTGAATTCCGGTATTGAGCTCCGTCATAGGGGCTCAATACCGGAATAAAACGCTTCAGTTTTGTCCCCATTCATTGTCAATGGGGACAAACCTGAACTGAAGACAACGGAATGCTCCTAAAAGCATGCTGCGGTTTGCTCTCCGGTCTGGGCATCCGCACCAAGGCGGATCCGGAATGACCCCCAATGCAAGTCAATGGGACGGATCCGTTTGCTGTGACACAATGGTAAACGGATCCGTCCTCCATTGACTTTCAATGGAGTTCATGACAGATCCGTCCGTCATGCAATTTCCCCTCCCTCCAGCAGCAGGTGGCGTTGTGGGTAAACTTACCCTTGTGCACGCCGTCCTCCTCCTGTTCTGCACCGTCCTCCTCCTGCTGCTGTCTGGGCCTCCTGTCTCCTGCTATGTAAGTATATATATATGTATGTATGTAAGTGTATGTATGTATGTATGTATGTATGTGACTGTCTCTGTGCCCAGTGTATGGTGCCGTACTGCTCTGTTGCCCCCTGTTTATAGTACCATGCTGTGCTTCATATACTCTGTGCCCTGTCTCTGGTCCTATGTTCTGCAGAACATTGCACCACTTTGCCCCCTATGTGAACATTTGTGCGACTGGACACGTGTGGGGCTGGAGCGCGGTTCCGGCCCCACACGTGCACCTGCGGCAGCACGGATCCGGAGGCACCCTTCACCCGCCGGATCCGTGCTGCCGCTAGTGTGAAAGAGGCCTTAGCCGGTTTGCATGTTGCTCACATGACACTCTGCCAACCCCCAACTTCCACCGATGTCACATCCACAGAGCTGTATTTTCCAGTCCTCCGAGACTATGAGAACAGCTTCTGTAGTCCTAGTTTGAATGGGTGTTTTGTGGGCATTCCTCTGATGCACCGCCACTGCCTGCTGTACCACAGAATCGATTCACAGGCCAGCACATGCACAATAAGCATCAGAGCTCCAGAGTGCACTATGCTATTGTTCATTTGAGAGCTCTGATGAAGGAGGACGTTAGTCGCACATGCGCCAGCCCTGTGGAAAGATTCTGTCGCACAGCAGGCAGTGACAGTGGACACGGTCATGTCACCAACATGGGAATTGGCTAAACAGAGCCAAGACAGACATTATTTTAAATGACAGAATTCCTTATTATGACACATGTAGTTGATCGAGAGCAACTTGTTAAATCTTGGACAACTCCTTCAACGGTCTAATGGATATTATACAAATACAGTAAGTCAGTACAGTACAGCTACCTATCTTATTATTACAAAGGAATAACTCAGTAGAAAATCAATGATTTCACTCACAATCATTATTGTCTATCTGCATCACTAATATTATAGTTGATAATAAAAGAGAATGACTCACCGGGTTTTAGTTGAACTGGATCTTGCTCTCCTTTGGATCCATAATAGTGAACTACATCTCCACTTGTGTTACTAAAAAAAAAGTAAGATACAATACACATTATATATATGTTTCTCCTATAGTAGCCAGTAGTAGTAGTATAGTAGTTTCTTAAATAAGAACTCTAAAAAGAAGACTGCAGACCATGTCACCTGTGTGATAGTATTCTGGACTACAGAATGTTTCCAATTGTACCGGAAGGGATTATTCAGTGGCATTTTGTCTATTATGGAAAGGTCACTCTAGTACATTTTTTCTGAGGAAAGGATAGATCTGACCAGAAATTACCGATTCATGTTGGTATCCAAAGTTGGGGGAAAAGGAAAAGAGTAAAAGATAAAGAACACAAGAGCCTATTCTTTAGTCTGTTTGAATCACTAATATATTCATATCTTGGATTATTGGATGCTGTGAATCATACTGTATGTACATGTATACACTAGTTTGCTTCTAGTAATATATTTGAACATTGATCAAAATTCCCCCACAAAATTACTGCACTGACTCTTCGTATTAGAAGGGCAGCTGGGAGAGGTGGAGACTTCACTCGAGACTGTGAGCAGCGGAGCATGCATAAATATATTTCGAAATGAATTCAAACCTGGATTTGTGGCACGCACAACAATCATTAATGAATCTGGGTTCGGATTCGTTATGAAATACATAGTAGCGGCGTATGCACAAGACTAATGAAATCTCGCATTAATGGTGGCCATCTTTCCACAGCCAATGGAGGAAATTCGACTTCGCGAATAACTACCTTCCCTTCATCGGAGGCAGTAAATTATATAATGCTGTACAAAGACGGAGCTCACTTCGCTCAATTCTACTGTATATAATATATATGTGTACACACAGCATCTATTATCTTGTACCTCACATATCAGTACACTGCTGTATATATTATACATCTGTACAGACTGCCTGTATTATACGGTATAATAGAGAGTACAGATATAAAGTATATTCAGTAGTGTACTGATATGTGAAGTGAGAGGTATAATAGATGCAGTGTGCACATATATATAGCATATTCAACAGTGTAATGATATGCGAGGTACAAGGTATAATAGATGCACCGTGTACAGGTATATAGTATTTTAAGCAACGTATTGTATATTATATGTATATGCGAGGAACGCATATCATATAAACTATATATCCGTACACACTGCATGTATTATACCTCTTACTATATAAGATATATAGAGACACAGCACTACTCTTTCTGATACGGATCAAATGGTGGCGGTGCCAGGCCCCAGCCCTTGGGCCCGAAGAACCAGTAGACAAATATAGATGACCGCAGCACTCGCTGTCTTCAAATATGAACAAGGTTTTATTCACCAACTGTGCGACGTTTCGACTGCAACGAGTCTTTTTCAAGCAAGTGTACAACAGCAATACATGGCATATATATAGGTAGCCAAAAGGTGTGATTGGGTGGGAATCCGCCCCTTGGGTCGGCTCCACCCCAACATGACATCATGGTGTGCAAAGTGTTAATCAGCATTATTAGCCCTAAAGATAACTTAATGTGCAGAATTAGGCAAAAAACTGAAAGTAGTTACATACCACATTCACATAAATCGAAGCTCCCGAAGTGTGGCTAGGTCTGGCGTGCATGCCGGCGTTTTAGTTTCTCTACCACGCAGTCGCTATCAAAAAGAGGGAGAGGATAATAGCCATCCACTGGAAATAAAGTTTGGCATCCAACATCCATATAATAACAACAAGCGTTCCCACTATATGTTAGTATCTAAATAGACTAAGCTCCAAGAGAGAAGCCAGAGGAATATTCTAAATGCATCTGAGCGTTGCCCTCCGGTCCCGGCACTAGAATGTACCATCGGATTGGAAGTGAGCTACCGCACGAACATTGAGACGACCAAAAGGCAGAAGAGGTTTAGAGATGAGGAGGACTACCAGAAAGGGGACATTTACAAGAAGATTCCTATGAATCAAACAAAGAGGACAGACCACCAAGACAACGTAGAGCACCAAGACAAAGAGGACAACGTGAGTTTTTCACAGACACAGAATCCTCTGGGGAACACAGTGAAGACCAAGGTTTTTTAGGCCATCAACAAGCCCCAGAAAGAGGCAGACGGAAACATCGACGCAACGGTAAGGGACAACGTGAGGATTACAAGATCAAGGAAACCTCAACCGGGTACCAAGACACCACAGACAACAACACAGACCAGATCAACGAAACAATGAGAGAAGACAACAATCTGGTGGTAAATATCTCTTCTGTTGAACTTACACAGGATGAATTGAAACTGTTAAGTAAGGGTCTTTCTTATTGCCGTACTACAAATGTAGATTGGTTTAGTAATGAAATTGACTTGCATAATTTCTTTAGAAGAATTAAATTGAGGATATTTTTTGATGACTGTACTAAGACTGAAAATACAAAGATTGATGATACCACTGAATGTATTGTGTCACATGAAATGTTGAAATTTCAGGATGTGGGTTTACGGAACAGGAGTGATTTCCAACGACCTTTGAACAATAAGGAGGTTGAAACCTTTATCAGGGATCATGGACATTAGGCGGGAATACGCACAGTGTCATCATGCTCCCAATCTGAACAGAGAAGAGTCAGAGATTGACCATAAAAGCGGCAGACAAAGGGGGAGCAATTGTCAAAATGGATATGTCCAAATACATTTTAGAGGTCAATAGACAGCTACAAGACACAGACGTGTACCAACAACTAGATGGAGGCCCTAAATTTCTCATTATGCGCCAGATAAAACTCTTGGTAGATAACGCATATGCTATCGACATCATTGACAAGAAATTACATGACTATCTCATTATACAACATCCGGTCACACCCCTATTATACATCTTGCCTAAGATACATAAGGTTCTATATAATCCACCGGGCCGTCCCATTGTCTCAGGCATAGACTTGGTCTTCTCACATGCTGCAATCTATCTCCATAAGCTATTGAGACCATATGCCATGGGGGCTAGCTCCTACGTTAGAGACACTACACATTTTCTATCTAAACTACAAGAACTTGACTATGTCACAGGGGACACCTTGGTATCCTTTGACGTAACAAGCTTGTATACAAGTATCAATCACGAAAAAGGTCTGGAGGCCATACATCTGGCCCTTACCAGATCTACATTTTCTGACGAGCAAATGTCTTTCATACTATCCCTGCTTGAGATCTTACTCACCAAAAACTACTTTTTGTTCAGTGACAAGTTCTATGTGCAGTGTCGGGGCACCGCGATGGGGTCCAACGTAGCCCCGACATATGCCAACATATACAAGACCCACGTAGAGGAATCATTTATATACCCATCCACCCTCTATCAATTTACTAGGGGGTGGATGAGGTATATAGATGATATTTTCCTTATCTGGAAAGGCTTGGTTTCACAACTTCAGGAGTTCCACAACTATATTAACTCCATACATCCAGATTTTAAATTCACCGTAGTACATTCACAGCATTCCATGCAATTTTTGGATACCATAGTCTATGTACAGGACAGCATCTTAAAGACAGATTTATATACCAAGCCAACAGACAGGAACAATATGCTCCTTTTTGATAGCTCCCATCCCAGAAACATGGTGGAATCTCTCCCCTACAGCCAATTTCTGAGGGTCAGACGCATTGAGTCAGATGAGGAACTATCCATTAGCAGGCTGAATCTCTCATGAGCAATACATTTATTGAGCGTAGACACCCTAAAAACCTGGTTAAAAGACATCTAAAATGGGTGAAAGAACAAGGACGCACACAATTACTTACACCTACACAAGTACGTGTTAGGGAGAAACATATACCTTTTGTATCTACATATACACCGGCCAGCAGACGCATAACTCAGGTCCTGAGACAGAACTGGCACATTCTATCCCAATCTTTCCCAGGGATAGAGGAATTTCAGGCCCCGCCTCTTATGTCCTTTAGAATATCAAGGAATTTAGGCGACAGACTGATTCATGTAGATGTGACCAACGACAGTGGACCAATGATATCTAGGACGGGCTGCTACCCTTGTCTGGGATGTTGCAATTGCAACAGTCTCATCAAGGGAAATACCTTCTCCCACCCAAGATCGGGTAAACGTTACAATATTGCGAACTTTTATACCTGTTCATCGGACATTCTTATTTACTTATTGCAATGCCCATGTGGACTGTTTTATGTGGGCAATTTTTGCCTCGGGCAGCACAAAGGCTATGTGCTTCCCTGCCCCTGGCCCCAAAGCACTGAGGGAAGGGGGGGCCCAAGCTGAACTCTTGCACCAGGGCCCATGAGCTTTTAGCTACGCCCCTGCTCCTACCCCTCAATTTATCATATCCCTTTAAATACCCCGAGGCTGAATCTGAGTGTAAGGTCTAGCCATCCCCTCAACTGGCCTTCTCCTGCATATGGGGTGGAAGGAATGCAGTGGGGTAGGCAGACCAGTGAGTGTGTGGTGACTGTCTAAAGCCCCCTATGACCAGGAGTGATATCCATGTTTTTTAGAAGCACTCATGACATCATCTTTTGACTACTGACCCAGCCTCTATGCATTGATTAAACTACATTTGCCTGGTCTGTATCCATCCAGTTATAGAACCCCATGTTTTTTACAACTTGAATACATTAAAAACCACTATGGGTCGCTCCTTCTGAACTGTAATTCTCCAACATGCCACATATTGTCTCCTTCCCCTTTTTCCCTTAATACGGTCCACTACCGTTTCCCAATAAATTTTAGACGCCAGCTTGCTCCTGGGCGTCCTGGTCATTAGGTTACGGCCCGCGCATGCGCGGTAGCTCACTTCCGATCCAATGGTACATTCTAGTGCCGGGACCGGATGCAATGCTCAGATGCGTTTAGAATATTCCTCTGGCTTCTCTCTTGGAGCTTAGTCTATTTAGATACTAACATATAGTGGGAACGCGTGTTGTTATTATATGGATGTTGGATGCCAAACTTTATTGCCAGTGGATGGCCATTATCCCTCCCCTCTTTTGATTGCGCATGCGCGGTATGTGAATGTGGTATGTAACTACTTTCAGTTTTTTGCCTAATTCTGCACATTAAGTTATCTATAGGGCTAATAATGCTGATTAACACTTTGCACACTATGATGTCATGTTGGGGTGGAGCCGACCCAAGAGGCGGCTTCCCACCCAATCACACCTTTTGGCTACCTATATATATGTCATGTATTGCTGTTGTACACTTGCTTGAAAAAGACTCGTTTCAGTCGAAACGTCGCACAGTTGGTGAATAAACCTCACTCATATTTGAAGACAGCGAGTGCTGCGGCCATCTATATTTGTCTACTAATACCTCTTACTGTGTCATCTGCGACATCACACCTCCTGAGGCATTGGCCCTATTCAGATTCTTGCTATGGGACCCTATGAATGCCCCTGGTTGGGGAGTTACATTATATACTATGAGGAGCTGGAGGTCTGTTAGATTGTCTCTGAACAACATAGGACACTGTGGAGCTGGATATCAGCATCCAGAGATTAACGTGAGGGACCGAGCCAATGGCTGCCCCTTGGTGGAGAGGACAGGGATCATATCAGCTATCTTCCTGTGTTTACCACCAGCTGCAGCCTGTGTGCATTCATTCCCATGTTCTCCTGACGTATGCGTGTCTGCCACTCTCATATCACAGGAGTTTTATCTTGGTGGTATGGTGGACTTAGGGGTCAATTTTGAGGTCTGAGTTTTATTTAGGGATCTGAGGTCTGAATTTATTTTTGCTACTAAAGAAGGTTTAAAGATGTCTCAACAGCAAACTCTGCAGTCATCAGGAGAATCCCATCATGACGGTCTCATCCGATGGAGAAGCAAAGACAAAGAGATGTCACTGGATTTTATAGATGGCCTGTTACATCTTCTGCTTTGTCATACTAAATCTTTATATTACCAATGAGATACCAATTCAACAGTATCTTTGTTTAGAGTTCTATTTTGGGATGTCCCTCTGTTACTCTTCCTGGAAAATTTAAATAAGGCCTGGCCTACATGAAGAATTTTTGTGATGCAACTAACCAATAGAATTGTTCTCCATCACCATGTTAATAGCAGTAGCCATCCACCAATAGAATTGTTCTCCATCACCATGTTAATAGCAGTAGCCATCCACCAATAGAATTGCTTGCATCACCATGTTTCTAGCAGTAGCCATCCACCAATAGAATTGTTCTCCATCACCATGTTACTAGCAGTAGCCATCCAATAGAATTGTTCTAGCCATCCAATTGTTCATCACCATTAGCAGTAGCCATCCACCATAGATTGTTCTCCATCACCATGTTTCTAGCAGTAGCCATCCACCAATAGAATTGTTCTCCATCACCATGTTTACTAGCAGTAGCCATCCACCAATAGAATTGTTCTCCATCACCATGTTACTAGCAGTAGCCATCCACCAATAGAATTGTTCTCCATCACCATGTTACTAGCAGTAGCCATCCACCAATAGAATTGTTCTCCATCACCATGTTACTAGCAGTAGCCATCCACCAATAGAATTGTTCTCCATCACCATGTTACTAGCAGTAGCCATCCACCAATAGAATTGTTCTCCATCACCATGTTACTAGCAGTAGCCATCCACCAATAGAATTTTCTCGCATCACCATGTTTCTAGCAGTAGCCATCCACCAATAGAATTGTTCTCCATCACCATGTTTCTAGCAGTAGCCATCCACCAATAGAATTGTTCTCCATCACCATGTTACTAGCAGTAGCCATCCACCAATAGAATTGTTCTCCATCACCATGTTACTAGCAGTAGCCATCCACCAATAGAATTGTTCTCCATCACCATGTTACTAGCAGTAGCCATCCACCAATAGAATTGTTCTCCATCACCATGTTTACTAGCAGTAGCCATCCACCAATAGAATTGTTCTCCATCACCATGTTACTAGCAGTAGCCATCCACCAATAGAATTGTTCTGCATCACCATTTACTAGCAGTAGCCATCCACCAATAGAATTGTTCTCCATCACCATGTTACTAGCAGTAGCCATCCACCAATAGAATTGTTCTCATACCATGTTACTAGCAGTACATCCACCAATAGAATTGTTCTGCATCACCATGTTACTAGCAGTAGCCATCCACCAATAGAATTGTTCTCCATCACCATGTTACTAGCAGTAGCCATCCACCAATAGAATTGCTCGCATTATCATGTTACTAGCAGTAGCCATCCACCAATAGAATTGCTTGGTTTGAATTAGTAAAAAAAAAAAAAAAAGTCGGTTGTTCTAGCCAGTGCAGCAGGATCATCATGCCGATCATCGCATTATATTGTTGTCATTTTGGTTGTAAGATAAGTTATTTATATCTCAGTAAAGTTTATTATATTCTATTATATAGTAGCATGTGTCAGCATGATCAACCCAACTAAGCCAGGGCGCCTGGTCAGGTTGATCATTCCGAAGAAAGCAATGCCTTTATTTTCTCTGTTGAACGGCTGCAGAAATAATGGTTTTATTTATATGTAAATGACGAATTTCGAGCCCCAGGGGGCGGCTGAAGTGCTTGGAGCACCACTTTTGTGACGCCCCTGTGCTCTGCACACTCCCCCCCTCTCCTTGATTTGACAGGACTAGACTCCTTTCTATTATATTGAGATACTATATGTATATATCTGTGCACAGGAATACATCCACATTGATATATATATATATATATTATACCTACAGTATATATCAGACAGCATGGACATGTATGGAAGAGTACAGATTTTTCCAGGCTGTAGGTAGCGTATATGATGTGATGCTATGACACGTGTGACTTCTTCCCCGATACCTGTACATAATACTCCCCATATCTACTCCAACATCTGTTTCTCGGTGTGAAGGCAAAGTTTCTCACACATATGAGAAGCAGGATTGCCTCACCAGGTTTGATGTCTAGCCCGGTCAATCAAGGGATGGGGGATGTTTGTAGAACAGAAAGGCATTACCACCGTGTACATTAAGTGTAGCCTGTATAGTGCTTTTTTATGGTTAGTGTAGTCTATATAGTGGTTGTACAGGGTATGTGTAGCCTAAATAGTAAATGTAGGGGTAAGTGTAGACTTTACAGTTTGTGCATAGATTACGTGTAGTCTATATGTGAAGTGTGTGTATAGGCTAACTGTAATCTATATATATTGTGTGTATAGGGTAAGTCTAGTGCACATAGTGTTTGTACAGGATAATTGTGGTGTATATAGTGTTTGTATAGGGTATGAGTAATCTATATAGTATTTGTATAGGATAAGTATTGTATGGTTGCATAGGTTAAGTGTCCTGTTTATAGTGTTTGGTAGGATGTGTGCAGTCTATATAGTGTTTGTATATGGTTAGTATATCCTATATAGTCTGAGAATAGGGCAAGTTACTGTATATAATGTAAACGGTAACTGTAAACTATATAGTGTGTATGTAAGTGTAGTGTATGTAGTGTTTGTATAGGATAAGTATATTCTATATAGTGTGTGATTAGGGTAAGTTACTGTATATAGTGATTGTATATGTTAGGCTACTTTCACACTAGCGGCAGCACGGATCCGGCGGGTGAAGGGTGCCGCCGGATCTGTGCTGTGGCAGGTGCAAGTTTGGGGCCGGAACTGCACTCCGGCCCCATACACTTCTTGAGGAGGAGGGGTACCTCACAAGATGTGAGGCATGCACAAGAGGCCTATAAAGGGTTAATTCGGGGGGGTCGGGGGTATACCTGTCCCAGCAGCGTTCGGCACTCGCAGCCCTCAGGCCCTGAGACGGTGAAGGACATACAGAGCAGCATACTGAAGCAGCAGAGGGCGCTGTGGGGAACCCTATGTGCCCGCCGTCCTCCTCCTCCTCCTGTGCTGTGCGGAGCTGCTGGGGCTGTCTGTGTCTTTATATGTGTATGTGTCTGTGTATGTGGCAGTGTATGTGACACTGTCTGACACGTGTGGTGTGCAGGTGACGGATCTGTCATGAACTCCGTTGAAAGTCATCTGTTTACTAGTGTGTTACACCAAACGGATCCGTCCCCATTGACTTGCATTGGGGGGTCATTCCGGATCTGCCTTGGGTGCGTATGCTCAGAGCCGGAGAGCAAACCGCAGCATGTTGCGGTTTGCTCTCCGGTCTGTATACTGAAGAGAACTAAACGGAATGCATTTAGGATTCATTCCGTTCTCTTCAGTTCAGTTTTGTCCCCATTGACAATGAATGGGGACAAAACTGAAAGCGTTTTATTCCGGTATTGAGCCCCTATGACGGAGCTCAATACCGGAATAGCTAAACGCTAGTGTGAAAGTGGCCTTACCGTAATCTACATTGTGTATAGGGTATCTGTGGCCTATATACACTTATGTTTGTACAGATTAAGTGTAGTCTCTATAGTGGTTGTTTAGGGTAAGTGTAGTCTGTATGGTGTATATATAGTCTATATAGCGTTTGAATAAAGTAAGTGTAGTCTATAAAGTGTTTGATATATACAATAAGTGTAGTCTATATAGTGTGCTTACAGGTTAATTGTAATCTATATAGTGTATGTATTGAGTAAGTGTAGCCTATATACTGTTTCTATATGGTACCTATATTATATAGTCTGTGAATAGGGTAAGTTACTGTATATAATGATTGTAAAGGGTAACTGTAGTCTATATAGTGTGTATAGTGTAGTGTATATAGTGGTTGTATATGCCAACTAGTTTATATAGTATTTCCATATGGTAAGTATATTCTATACAGTTTGTGAAAAGGTAAGTTACTGTATATAGTAATTGTATAGGATAACTAATCTACAGTGTGTATAGGGTAATTGTAGTCTATATATAGTGAACGGATATATAGGGTAAGTGTAGTCTATATAGTGTGTTTATAAGTTAAATCTTAACTATATAGTAAGCACAGAGTAAGTGTAGCCCTATATAGTGTTCTTATATGGTAAGTATATTCTATATAGTGTGTGAATAGGGTAAGTAACTGTATATAGTGATTGTATAGGATAACTAATCGATAAAATGTGTATAGGGTAACTGTACTCTATATAGTGTTCGTACAGGGTAAGTGTAGTCTATGTAGTGGTTGTTAAGGGTAAGTGTAGTCTATAGTCTATATAGGGTATATATAGGGTAAGTATATTCTATATAGTGTGTGGATAAGGTAAGTGTAGTCTAATAAAAGTGTTGGTATAACGGTAAGTACAGTCTATATAGTGGTTGTTTATGGTAAGTATAGTCTATATACCTGTTGTATAAGGTAAGTGTAGTCTATAAAGTGTTGGTATAAGGTAAGTGTAGTCTATATAATGTTTGTACAGGTTAAGTGTAGTTTATGTAGTGGTTGTTTATGGTAAGTGTAGTCTATATAGTGTACGGTAAGTACATTCTATATAGTGTATATAATAGGGTAAGTATAGTCTATATAGTGTGTGGGATAAGGTAAGTCTAGTCTATATAGTGGTTGTTTACGGTAAAGTATAGTCTATATACCGTGTGTATAAGGTAAGTGTAGTCTATAAAGTGTTGGTATAAGGTAAGTGTAGTCTATATAATGTTTGTACAGGTTAAGTGTAGTCTATGTAGTGGTTGTTTATGGTAAGTGTAGTCTATATAGTGTACGGTGAAGTACATTCCTATATAGTGTATATATAGGGTAAGTATATAGTCTATATAGTGTGTGGAATAAGGTAAGTGTAGTCTATAAAGTATTTGAATATGGTGTGTATAGTGTACATATAGATAAGTATAATCTAAATAGTGTATGTCTCCTGTCTTTTATCACACAATTAAGTACAGTCATGTGGATCCCATGCTGCCAAACCTTATGGCATCTTTCTTCAGATGGGTCCCTACACTAACACTTTTTATATCAGGAAATGTTAAGTGCAACTGCTATGGCAACTTTTGACATCAGAACCAACAAGACTTTGCATTGCATTAATGCGTTCTGTTATAAGAATCATGTGTGCAATATCTTCTTGGTGTCTAGTTAAAACAAAAAAGTCTTAGGGTAGGGACCCATCTGATTGAGGTCGCCTTGACGGGGCAGATGGGCTCGGCACAATTCCATTACATTGTGTGCTAAGAACCTCATGTTACTTTGAAGTGTAGGGAGAATATTGCACTTCTCAGTTTATATAAATTATGGAATATAGCTGAATTCTAAATTTTCTAAATTATAAGTCACTTACCGTATTTTTTCCCCCAAAACTAGGGGAAAATTGTGGTGCGTCTTATAAAGCGAATACAAGTGAGCGTTCCATTATGTGAAAGCGCTCACTTGTATGTATAAGGGAACTGCCCGGTGACCCCCATGCAGACCCTCAGATCAGCCCACCCAGCCCCATAACCAATAAAATAAAACCGTCTCTTATCTGTCCTGCCGCGGCTCCGCTCCGGGTCCGGCGCTTTCTGTCTTCCCCGGGCCGGCGCTGCACTGTTCTGACCGCGTACCAGCGTCCCAGGACGTAGTGCACGCACTAGGTGACCTGACGGCCTGCCAGCGCAGTCCAGGTGACAGGTGCGAGCCGCCGGCGGAGAGGACAGAGAAGCGCCGGACCGGAGCTGAGCCGCGGCGCAGGACAGGTAAGAGGCTTTTATTTTAACCTTATGAGCTGGCTGGGCTGATCTGAGGTCTGATGGGGGCACATACTGCTTGATCTGAGGTCTGATGGGGGGCACATTTTGCTGATCTGAGGTCTGATGGGGGCACAATAAGCTGATTCTGAGGTCTGATGGGGCACATTCTGCTGATCTGAGGTCTATGGGGGCACATTCTGCTGATTTGAGGTCTGATGGGGGCACAAATACGCTGATCTGAGGTCTGATGGGGGCACAATAACGCTGATCTGAGGTCTGATGGCACAATTAGCCGATCTGAAGCTGATGGGGGCACATTCTGCTGATGACTGAGGTCTGATGGGGGGCACATCTGCTGATCTGAGGTCTGATGGGCACATTCTGCTGATTGAGGTTGATTTGGGTAGAGTGGGCTGATATGGGGGCTGATCTGAGGTCTGATGGGCGCACAGTGGGCTGATATGGGCGGCTGATCTGAGGTCTGATGTGGGGTCTGACATGGATGGGCCTGATTATGACGTCCTGAAATTTATGGGGGATCTGATATGAAGGTGTGATGAAAAATATATTTTTCTTATTTTCCTACTCTAAAATCTGGGTGCTTTATCATCAGGTGCGTTTATAAAGCGAAAAATATGGTAGGTTCTGTTCACATGTGCATCATGGTTCCACAGTTTCACCCAACAGATCACATTGATTTATAATGGAGGCCATTGGTTTCCACTGAGGTGTCTGCCATTTTGATGAAAAAAAAAAAAAAATAGCCTCCAATGCAGAGGTGTACATAACCTCCATCAACGTAATTCAGTACCTTATACCAACGGGTTTTTTTTTGTACATATGATTTCTTGATCAGTAAATATTATACATTTTTGTACAAGGTGACCAAAAGATTATTTGTTTATTTTATTACAGCATTCACCTTGGGGCTAGATCATTTTTATAGAGCAGGTTATTACCTAATTTGTCTATTTTTTATATTTATTTTGTTTTACCACAATAAAAAGCCATTTTTTGAAAGAAAAACAATTATTTTTTGTCTCTATTTTCTGAAAGCTATATATTTTTATTTTTCAGTGATTACCTATGTAGGGGCTCATTTTTTGCGGTATGAGGTGACTGTTTGACTAGTATTATTTTGGGGTACATATGACTTTTTGATCGCTTGGTATTACACTTTTTGTGATGTACAGTGACAAAAAATTGGGAGAGCTGCCTTACATATGGTGGCAATAGAGGCAGAGCTTGTTTCCATTCCCTTCTTCCCAGAATCCAGAGGAGCATGTAAGGCCTATAAGTCTCCTCACGCCGACTTTGGCGCTCTCTCCCCAAGGAGAGATGCTACCCCCCAAATCATGACTTGGCCTCTCACCTAGTTAAGCCAGTGCTCTCTGCTCCACACTGACAAGGGGCACTCCACCCGAAACAATTGTCTGCAGATAAGGTGCTGGCTTATTATATATCTGAGTCATGTCTCAGCCTATTTATAGGGTGGAACATTGACTTATAGGAAAGCTGCCTTACATCTGGTGGCATTAGAGGCATTTATATATAGTAGATCCCTTACACAGTATATACTAATTTATATTGTTGTTTGTTTGTTTTGTTTTTTTACATTTCATGAACATTTGTCTGGCACAACAAGACAACTCATTTAATTAATATTCAGGGACTGGAATGGGCATAACCAAGTGTAATTCTGGTCATATAATTTTGAATAAAAATGCTTTTGGAAGCTGTAAGGCTAAAATAACAAATTGAGTGCTCACCTTACTGATCCCCTGCCACTATTCTGGCCCCATTTCTTTTTACTCCTGTTCTCGCACAGCTTGGACTGGTTGCTCAGCCAATTACTGGCTGAGACAGGTCACCGTTCATTGGCTGAGCTGGCAGTACGAGACATTTCCGTCGTGTCAAGCCCAGGAACTGGAGAAAAGGGGGAATTGGAGAAGCAGTCAAACAGTAGCAGCAGGGAGACTTTGGAGACCATTCAACTGGCCCACGACGACCAATCCACTTTCCAGGGAAACTGTTCATCTTGCTGGAAAAACTCAGGGAACGTGCCAGCTTCAGTGCATAAAGAGGGAAACACATCATCATGTAGCAGTTGAATGGCCCCCAAGGTCTCCCGATCTGACCCCCTTAGACTTTTATCTTTGGGGTCATCTGAATACAATTGTCTATGCTGTGAAGATACGAGATGTGCAGTACCTGAAACTATGGATACTGGAAGACTGTGCTAGCATTTCTTCTGTGGTGTTGCTATCAGTGTGTGAAGAGTGGGAGAAGAGGGTTGCATTGACATTCCAACACAATGGGCAGCACTTTCAACACATTTTATAAGTGGTCAGAAACTTGTAAATAACTCATGAAAGAATAAAGTTACGTTAAAACCAAGCACACCATTGTTTTTCTTGTGAAATTCTCAATAAGTTTGATGTGTCACATGACCCTCTTCCCATTGAAAAAAATAAAGTTGGATCCAAAATGGCCGACTTCAAAATGACCCTGGTCACCACCACCCATCTTGAAAAGTTTCCCCCCTCCCATATACTAATGTGCCACAAACAGGAAGTTAATATCACCAACCATTCCCATTTTATTTAGGTGTATCCATATAAATGGCCCACCCTGTACATCATTGTAAACCACTGACGTAGAAGAAACAAAGACAGCACTTTCTCTTTGAGCATTTTCAATTAATCATACTCTGATGAGACTGTAACATCCACAACAGATATTTTAACTGTTAACCACTTGCAGCAATGTGATTAAGAGGTGGAACACCCAGGATGCATACATTAACAAGAGAAAGAAAATCTATAATGATTACTGCACTGGAGAGAGCAGATAGCAGCCTCGCTGAGGTACCTTATAATACAAAGGTCTTCTCAGGCTATAACTATGTTTGTTCATGGATTAAATCTTCCAGACATGGCTGACCTCTTTGCTAAGACACATCTGGAAAATGGAATGCAATGTTGTATTTGACTGTGGAAATGTGACAGCAGGATACAGGGGCACTGGGCTGTTGCCTGGGTTCCTTATAGGCTTCTGCAGCCTTCAAAATAAATTTGCTTTTACTTCCAGACTAAAAACTCATCACTGTAAATACAAACATTGATTAGAATAAAATGGGACCTCTCTGTGAGATACATTACAGAACAGGATGGAGTTCTGGTTCTGTAAAACGGAAACCTAACTAATACATCCCTGTTTGGAGAAAAAAGTTCAATCTCCAGAGGTGACAATGGGGTAGTCAACCTGAGGAGCTGATCACAGCAAGAACATATGAGAGTTCCAAAAAAGGCATAAATTATCACTTAGGACAGAAAAGCAATAACTCTTAGGTAGAAATGTAGAAGTCTTGATCTGAACGTTGATCGGATCTGGTTGCCAGCCCTTCCCTTTATCCACATCCCCTCCCACCCCTTGGTTGAACTTGATGGACACATGCCTTTTAGTGAGTTTATGAAATTTCTCATAAAGGTAACTCTAAAACATTTACATTAAATGACAGTTATATTAAAAATATAATACACAGATACAATTTAGCAAAAGGATTATCTAAGCAACACACATGCTGTAACTGCATGGGCTGGTTTATCTCTGCACACAGACTTGTAGCTAAGGGAGAAAGGGCATTACGATCACCTCATGAAAAGCAACAACAAAAATCATTTTTAGTGTAGGACCAGACATGGTAGCTGGTGCCCAATCGATATGAGATAACTATGTGGACCAAAACCACGCAGGTAAAACTACAGAGACAAGTGCCAATTAACATCAGCAATTGAATGACTAACTTCATGGCTGCTTAGCTGCGGCCTTATCTCAGCAGCCTAATGGCTGCCACGTCTGGTCTTAACCTTAGTCATCAGATGAATTATTAAAAAATAGTAATTAATGGGCATGAAATTATGAAAACATGGTTGTTGAATTAAACAAACACTTCCATTAAAACTTTTTTTTAATCACATATTAAAGGGTTTCTGTCACCAGAAATCACCCTATTAAACCAAGTGTCATTTGCAATGAGCAAATGACACTTGATGCCAGTAATGTTAGTATTATACCTCTCAGTCCAGCCGTTTTGCCAAAAATAGCGATTTATAATATGCAAATGACCTCCCTAGGTGCAGTAGGCGTGAACCTGCACCTAGGAGAGGCCGTATATAACGCCCTCTTACCACGCCCCCGTCGCGCTGATTGACAGGGCCGGGCAGCCAGCTCTTTCGGCTCCCGGCCCTGTACGAGCCCGAAATCCCGCGCTGCCAATTAATGAAGCTGGGATGAATTATTGAAAAAACGCGCGCTGATCGTAATGGGATGACAATTAGCCGAAAGAGCTGGCTGGCATGTTTATCAATTTCGCGAATCGGTAAAGGCTTTATTACGGCCTCTCCAGGTGCAGGTTCAAACTACTTACCTTTGTAATCACATATTATAAAATTAATTTTTATGGCAAAACGGCATAATTAACATTACTGCATCAAGTTCATTTGCATGCAAATGACACTTTTTAGGGTGATTTTTGACAGAAACCCTTTAATCTATAATTAATCTGTAATTTTTTTTAACAAATCATTCATTTTAATTTTTTAAAGTCATGCCACATATTTTACTTCTTGCCTTTATTTTATTGTATTTCTGATTTGCACAGAGTTTTGGCATCTGAAAATCATCTGTCAGCAGATCTGTACCTATGAAACTGGCTGACCACTGCATGAAGTGCTTGGCAGCTGAAGGCATCTCTGTTGGGCCCATGTTCATATATGTGGCCACACATCAGGCTGTGGAGTCGGAGTCGGAGTCGTGGTCTGTGACCATTTTGGTGGAGTCGGTATGAAATGACCGACACCGACTCCTAAAATATATAATAAAATGGTGGCATTTAGTTCAGTGCCGTATGTGCTGAATATAATTCTAAAAAGAATTTGGGAACATGATGAAATGTCCTATAAAGTCTGGTAATTGCTGATGGAATTTCAGGTTTGACCTGATCTGAATTGATTCTCAGGGCTTTTATAGATAATGACTTTGTTCTGATATGAAAGGCCTGAGCTTTAGCTGTAGATGCTCAGAGTGTGAATGCTATTGATCTCTCACTACAGAGGAAAAAGGCACTGGGAAGGAACACAGTAATGCTGCATCTTCATCTTTCAGATTACTAGAGAAACAGGATTAAAGAGGTTTCTCACTACATTATTAAAGATATAGCTTTCATCATAAAGGACAGTTAAAAGAAGACATTTTTCTAAATACAGTGGTTCAGTAGATTTTACTTTAGTCATGAACTATAGACAATTCAGCAGGTCTCTCTGACTGTACACAGGTTTCTATGTAACCTGCAGACCAGAAACTCAAGTTATGTGATTGGCTGAAGCAGAGAGAGGACGCAAAACTAGCAAAAACAAAAGTTGGGTGGGGACAGAGAAGGAGGCTCCTTATTTTAATCTTTACTTCACAGCAGCGGACCCAGCTGGCAGGAATGGTGTGTTGAAGAGGCCCCTGCACGAGTTCACACAAGAGGATACGGGGCTCCGGCAGATGTTCCTGCAAATGGGGACGGCCCCGCAGATCCCGTGCCACAGGTCATGGCAGCAACCCCCTGCTGAGCGTCCGGCAGTAAACGAAAGCTGTAGCGATAAGGAACAGCGGGCATGCTGTGCAGAGCACGCATACCAGCCGTGTGAGAACGGCCTAGAGATTCACTCAACAGAACCCTGCCTGCGGCAGGTAAGTGAAAGTAGCTTTAGAATGGCCATCACGCACCTCTCTCAGACCCTCGAGAGACTCATGCTAATAACTGCTGGAAGACCTCCCCGCCACGGAGAGAAAATCAATGTGCTGAGAAAAAACCCCTTTAGGCAAGTACTCTCTAGTAAAATCTAAACTTTCAATAAACTGTGCACAACATCAATCCAGTGCTTGTGTGCCAGTTCAAAACTCATCTGACTTGGCTCTGATGCTTTGTGTTTAGTTTGCTTTTCTTCTTAAACTCATGTTTGGAGAGGTTAGCTATCTGATTGATGGCTTCTATATGCTGCTGATGCAAAACACATAGGGCCTTATGTATGAAAACTGTCTAGGTGTAGAAGTTTCTTTGTTGCCCATAGAAACCAATTAGAGATCCCCTATGATTTCATATAGTGCTCTGGAGAAATGAAAGGGGAGCTCTGATTGGTTGCTATGGGCAACAAAGAAAGTCTTAGACCTAGACAGTTTTCATACATCAGGCCCTTAGTGAACTGTATCACAGAGGTAGCCTGATACTGAAAGTTCAGAGTAAAGATATCTAGTAACACATATATTACAAACTCTTTTTGTCATGACATATGAACCTGTCACCATGGAAATGCAGCATGCTATAGAGCTGAGCAGATCAATAGTTGTGAAAGAAAAGATTCAGCAAAATGTGTAATTTGTTAATTTTTGAATCTACGTCCCTTCTGGGTCTAGGAGTCATGTGGGCGGTCCTACTGAGTCATTGACAGACATTTTTCCCATTACCAAGAGCTGAAAGATGACTAGGAACATGTGTGAGCATTTTAAAAGATGAGCATCATCACTGCTTCACTTTACAGAAGATTCCTACAACCGCTTTACAGCTCATGCACACGGCGACTTGCTGACCGCAAAACATTGAATAGTGGCCAAGTGCATGGCGCCATTTTTTTTTTACTACTTGAAGAAATGTCCTATCCTTGTCCACACAATGGACAAGAATAGAACATGTTCTATTTTTTGCAGGGCTATGGAATGGACGTACAGGTGTGCGGTCCACATCTTTTGTGGCCTCATTGAGATGAATGGGTCCACATTTGTTCCACAAAAAAAAAACAAAAACGTGGATCGGATGTGGACAAAAACTACGGCCATGTGCAAGAGCCCTTAAATCTGTATAAGAGCCATGGACAAGCGTATAAAAACCAGACCTTTATAACAGGCCCAATGATTTTTATCCTAAGTATGGTTGGGAATGGACCACTGAGAACAGAGAAGCTTTGAATCCAGCGTCTTGCTACTTGCTCTCTAAAAGCAAGGTACTTAAAAAGGAAAAAAAAAAGGTTGCAATATTCTTCCCAATAGAGTATTTCTGTTTAAGCTTCAGCAAGCTAATGGCCTCTGTTTTCATGCATCATAAAGTAATACTGTCAAGTAGATAACAGATAGAATGTGCACTGGCAATACTTAGCGGATGAGAAAATAATACCAATATCGATAATTACATACATAATACGAGTATAGTGTGTGCAAGTAATGCATTACATCTAGTCAGGCATTATTATATTATTATATTTGTGTTAAATATTTCATTGTCTACACAGCTATTATATTATTGTGCACTGTGGCTTTAGACGGTAAATGGCAATGGCAGTCTCCAACTCTATATATAGTATTTCTACTGGTGATCACTGGCATTAAGAACGCCATGACCACCATGTAAGGTCTCTTTCAGATGACTGACGTACAGGGCGCATTTCATCAATATTACAGCCACAACAGCTGGACTGTTGGAGGTTCCTCTGAATTGGACTTAGATCACCATAAGATTCCTATGTGATTCAGCAGAACCACAGAAGGTGTGGGTATAGTGGCTGCATATTGGACACTAAGATGCACCTGTATTACCGCCATGGGAAATCTGTGTCCGGTTTCAGGAGGAATGTCACAGATGCAGCCAGCTAAACAGAGGCCCAGACCGGAGAATCGCAGTGGTAGAATCTGGTTCTGTATTTCAGGTGGTTCCCGAATGATGTCTAGTTTCCTCCTGACACTGGACAACCCCTTTAACCAGTTGTGGTACAGTGTGGAAACTAAGTGATTACATAACAGTTCCCTATGTAATAATAGCTTCTTGTTGGCGCTCTGAAGAACCCCCGAATAAAGTGGTCTTAAAATGGCAGAAAATGCTTAAAACCCCATATGCCGTCGCACATTTCTAACCGGGGGAGCAATTCCTGCACATGTGATCCGTTGCTAACAGCAATCCCCAGCAAACATGCATACAATGGAGGATGCCTGCAGCGGACCACATGTACCACAAAGACATCCTACACAAGGTAACAAATTGTGCGGATGTGATTGGCTATATAAAACAAAAAAATTCTGGCAAATTGACAATATATATGATGGGTGCGCTGGCTCTGGTATGTTCTTGATATAAGAATATATTGGCGAAAGTCTCATTTTAATATCAGAGTGAGGAATTTTTTTGCTCTGAAGTACCCCCATGTTCAGTTGGCCTTGGAGGACCAGAAAGATGAAACGGGTTGTCCAAACCAGACATGTTGTTACCTTACACCTCTAAAACTATTAATAGTATAAGTACTGATTGCAAACATCGCCTGCCTTTAAAGACTCATTCTTAATACAGCAATGGAAAAACTGTGACTTCAATACCCTTATAAATCTACAATACTCAATACAGTACAACAGGTATTGCAAAATTGTACAGACAGTATGTACATGAATTATGGCAGGATCTGATACACTGTGGGCTATAAGTCCACTCTCTTTGCTGACTCAGTTGAGGTTTATGAGACTTGTGTATCACTAATAAATCTTGAACTAGCACACCTAACACAAATCATTTCCAGTAAAAAAAAAATATATATATATATATATATAAATATATCAAAAAGAAGAAAATCCTCAGTGCTGTGACTATTTTATTGCAAGGCGTTTTATGAGAGAGTAGTAACCCGGTTAGCATTGCGGGGAATGAGTGGCAGAATTCATTACAAGCATTTAAATGGGCCTAAACAACAGCTCCCTTTTGCCAAGAGATTCTGCGTGTTCGTTTGTGCTTTATGAGCTGTTGGCAGACTGACTGCAAATCAATTTACACAGGTTCCTGAAAAACAGAAACAAATACTACAAAAAACGGCTACAGCTCAAATCGGATACACATAATGAGATTGCTTGGCATACAAAATGGAGCCAGGGGGTTAGCCGACAAATTTCACTATTGATATTTAATAGGTCTAGAAGAGACACGGTTTTAATAAGTTAATAAAATGTTTTAACACAGCTACCGCAGTTCACACCTGCAGTAAAGCTATCTGTCCTAGCCGGATATTTTTTCGTTTACTGCCAGCCCCTTCTGACTATAATGGAATCTGGCAGAGATCTGGCCAGTTTCCGGCATAAGTGTCGGTTTTCGGCTGGACAAAAACTGGTCTCACGCACCATTTTTTGCCTGGCCAAACCTGGCGCTCATGCCGAAAACTGGCCAGATCTGAAGCGGATTCACTTATATTCAAAAGGCTCCAGCGGTGCATGGCCCCCATCCGGCTATGCTGAATTGCAGGCTGTTGCTCTGCCAGAGCAGCCTGCTGGATAGCTTTACTGCAGGTGTGGAACTAGCCTTAGCCTTACTGTGCTCTTCCAATTTTAGCTATATATTCAGATGTTCCACTAAACACATCAGGTTAGTGAGACTTCTATTGGTATTTATGGTGTGATCATTGTGCTGCAAAGCTTACATTTTTCTCCCTGGATCCTCATTTAAAGAAGGTTTTTTATAGGAATTTATTACTAATGACTTATTCCTCGGATCAACATCTGATCGATAGGGGTTCGACTTCCGACACCGTGATGATCAGCTGTTTGAAGGCCCCTAGGTCCATATTTAAAGCCTGGAAAAAAACTTTTAAATGTACAGTTTTTAGCAATATTACTAACAAGGCAGTAAGAGACAGAGAAAAAAAAATATGGTTTGAGACTGAAGTTTCCTTCCCTTTCACTTTGTAGTACAGTAAATTCGGCCTCAAGTCTTTGATTATATATCAGCTGCATGAGAAATATCCAGTGACAAAAATGCACAACCTAAAAGCGGGGCTAGATAAGCTCTGGATTGCCCTGGTAACTAGAAAATCAAACCCTGGCACTTCACGCAATAGGCAATGAGGTGCTTCCATCCAGTGCTGAACGCATGGAGCTGAATTCTAGTAGTAAAAGTATCGTCCTTTATTTGTCCCATTGATCCTGCAGAATCCTGGCACAGACCACATTGCTGAGAAAAATGAAGTTTTAAATATATCAAAATGAGCCTCTAGGAGCAAACA
Source organism: Rhinella marina (assembly GCA_900303285.1). Taxonomy (NCBI): domain Eukaryota; kingdom Metazoa; phylum Chordata; class Amphibia; order Anura; family Bufonidae; genus Rhinella; species Rhinella marina. The sequence continues at coordinate 13,910 of ONZH01011327.1, read as the reverse complement.
GGGGAGTTGCCATTACACCGAGAGGCTCTGCTCTCTCTGCAACCGCAGTGTCTACTGCACTCTGATTTACAGGGCCAGGCAGTGAAAATGTCATCACACCTGGGCCTGTCAATCAAAAATGCAGAGGGCACGGCACTTGCAGAGAGAGCAGAGCCTCTGTTTGTAATGGCAGCTCATTTGTATATATCAAAACATATATTTTCTCATCAATGCAGACACATATGAACATGGGACCAACACAGATGCACATATAACAGGTCAGCCAGTGTCATTAGGTACAAATCTGCTGACAGATGCCTTTAACTATGCTTATCCAACGTTGTGATGGCCACTACTGTTAGCTATATTAGTAAAAAGATATACAGAATCCCTCTAAAACTCAAGACTTACCCAATGCAGCATAATAGAGGCAAGGCAACATGTAGTCATCAGTGTGTCAGGATGTTCCCTATTCAGATAAATGTGGCATGCTATCTGTGAATGCAGGTCAGGTTTTATACTATGTTTATTGCTTTGCGTCTTCTCTATATTGGTTAAAACACTGCCACAAATTGTACACAAAACAGCTAAATTCTGCAGACATCGAATACAAGGACACATTTATTTGTCCTCTTTGATTTTTTTTAAAGATAAAATATATCATTTTAATATCTGAGTGCTCTCCCTAAGCATTGCTCAAAGCTCTGAAAGCTACTAATCAGCCTCTGCTTTGTGTCTAGGGTGAATTATACAGTTATTAGTTGCAGGAATGGATTTATCCACAATCTAGCAGATTAAAAAAAAGCAGATATGATTCATTAAATTAAATAGAGGATTTCTATCAAATATAAATGATCAAGGCATCTGCAATTTACTATCCCAAGACAGTGGAAAAGCTACGCTGAAAAATCAGGTGTCAGTTTTATTCCCTTCCCTTTAGTGTGACCTTCACTAAGAACTGCAGTCTGCGGTTTTACCTGCAAATATTTATAAAAACAAATTTCATAAAGGCAATCTCTGTTAATAAACGGTTTAAAAACTGGATATTACAGCACATAAATGTATAAGATTTCATGAAAGAAGTGAAATTTACTGTTATCAAAAGCATAACCACACCCCAAAAAAGGATGCCTGAAAGGGAGTTTGGGACGTCACTGAAACAAACACGGCGTTTAAATTGCACCAATATATCAAACTGTTTTCTCCAGACTTTCACCATAAAGAATGCATCACGCCAGAAATAAGTTATAAATGTCAAAGTGGTGGGGCTATCAATTGGTGCGATTAACCTCAATTCATCCTCTTATGGGCAGAAATGGCTCAAATTGTTGCAGAAATTAAGCCAGCTTATGGTGGTGTTTTGTGTAAAAATTGGCATTTATAGCCATATTTAGCAACAATAAACCTCCGCAATGAGAGACTCTTCCTTCATCAATTTTAGGAGTACTGATCTAAGAACTATTTACTTCACTAACCATTCTTCAGGCTGGGGCACTCCACTGCTAATATAACCATCTTATCTGTGTTGTGTATAATATATTATGTATACTACATCAGATGATATTTCTACTGGTTTTTCCCTGTAAACAAACACTTCGTGGGCTCAGAAAATGTTGAAAAGGTTCTGAATAATTTATCCTAGGAAAATGTTAACAATAAAACAAGTCACTGAACATGCAATTAGTCCTGACGGACAGGAGTTTAACGTAGATCTATGCCCAATAGTGAACGCCAACCTTCTGAAAATAAAATGCTAAATTCAATTAATGACTGATGAATGTTTTAGATAAAACAAGTGATGCTGTCCCTTTAAGCTTTGCAGAAAACCTCTATCTCCTGATAAGAATAAATAATATTTTCAGCGTGTGAAGCAAAGTATTTCACTTGAACAGATTTATTTTTCTGTTTAGATGCCCTTTATAACATTAGTGTCCATTATCAATCATACTTTAAACGACAAAACAAGCAGCACTATGCTTATGGGGCCTGCCGTTCCTATGGTGCATGGTCTTGTTTCAGGGTTAGTAAATAGATATAAATGTTCGACACATCTGCATATAGCATCCTCTATGATCTGCAGCTCAGATGACCATCCTAGAAATCTCCCTGTAGTCCTTGTCAAACTACAAGGATTGGTAACGGATCTCACTAGCATCTTGGCAGGAGCGAGGCTGACTTGACCTATCTAAGTATTGCAATGGTTTGGTGTCAATTCGTTACAGGTAAGGAATCCATACGTGTCCTCTAGTGAGCGCGAGCTTTCCACTCAGACAGACCGTTAATCATGAACGATGTCCTACAGGTTAAAATCGGAGCGAAAAATCTAGTAACATTTCTAAGCAAGTCGATTAACTTGTTGGAATACGATGCTCAGTAAAAAAACAGAAATCGAACAATATTTAATGACAAACGAAACAGAGCAACAGATGGAGGATAATCATGGGTCACTGTAGAATCATATAGAAAATGGTTATGGCATTTAAAGAAGTCCTACTGTAGATCAGACAGTGTGGATCGCATGTATGTCTCCAAGCATCCTTTTTATGATTGTTTGATGTGCTTTGTATCATATGTGTATGTGTTACATTGAATTTCACACATGTCTATATGTAGAGCGGTATCAAACTCAACAATGGGAAATAAGCCTGCTAAGTAACTATCTCTTATAGAGATTATAGTGTTTATTCAAAATAATTATAAAGCGCTTATACTCATTAGCGTGCGTAATCAAAGCTTATCTAGCGAAATCTTATGTCTGTTCGTGTGCTCTACTTAAAGTATTATCTACACGCCTAACTATATGAGAACACTGCGCGAGACGTCAAGTATATAGCCCAGAATGTAGAGTAGCAGTTCTATCTCTTACATACTGGAGCAGCAAAACTTCTCATCTCCGATAAAACACCCACCTAACACTATATGAAGGTAAGAAATGTTCTAGTCGTTAAAATTGAGTGGCCAGATATGAGCATATCGCACAATATAAAGGTTTAGTATCTTCATCATCTCTTGTTGGAAATTATAGATGGTGACTGCCGCCTGTTGCGTCCACTAGACACCTTAGTAACAAATTACACTTCAGTGGTTACTCGTTGCTTGATTTTCCATACGTCTGATTGTATGTGTATGTGACATACGACTGACCACGGTGAGTGCATTATTCATACTGTCTAGGTTTACAGATCAAGACAACAGAGTCAGAATGGAAGTTGTGTAGTTTATTTAATTGATATGCAATAAAACCTTTAACATATTCTGTGTGATTTTCACCATCCATCTTTACATCTACGATACACCGCAAGGTGGTACCTCTATGTTTCATTGTGAGGTTGTTTTTGGAATGATGTACAGTTTCCCTTTAAAAAGAACCTGTCTATACCAGTTAGTGTTTAGCATTAGTGCAGCTACAAAGATGGCCTTTGTTTGCCTTGATCAGGACCACGATGTTACAGGTGTTGTGTATGACCTGAGGGTTTTTTATTAAAATACCTACTGTTCTGAAATGAGAAGGCTCGAATATCCCAAGATAGATGAAATACATGAGCTCTGACAAGTACTGAGCCTCAGCTGTACGACGGCGACTGCAAGAGTCATCTCGTTAGAATGGAGCTCTCATAGTACACTACGCAAGTTACCGACATGTATTTTTCTTTCCGTGTCCCTTTTCCGTTTTTTTTATTTCTATGGCGATCCTATATTGTCTGAACCATTCAATATTCATATGTTGTGCAAGACGTTAACAAACGCAGAAGCTTTATCATCCTCAGCGTGAGCGATGTCTGCTCTCGAGTGCGCTATATATGTCCGTGTCATTTTCACGTGAATTTCTCTACCTAAGAAGACCAAATAAATCAGTAAAAAATGCTTTGAGATCAATGTGCTCTGTTTATGATGTCTGCAATTACTGGACTCGAGAAGGAGTAGGTAGTAACTATGTTCTCTGGATCGATTTATAGCCCGCACTGTACTGTCTGCAAAACAGAGTAGACTCGGAAACAAACTTGTTGCACACTGCCAGACATATCCGTAGTTTTCTGCGGTCCGTTTTTTCATATGGTCTGTGCATTGAGGGCGACTACTGTCTAGTGCATTTGTCGTGCGGCAACAATCCAAGAGTACAGAGCGCTTACTCACCAGAGGCTAGATCTTAACACAGCCACCGCATTTGCTGCCAGACCAACCACAACTGATCTCTGTATCATTTTGTGAATTGGAACCAATCTCAATAACCTATCACACTCGAGCTGAGCGCTACTCTAAGTCGGTGCTGACATCCTACGTCTGCTCTTCCTCAACTCATACCTGTATGCATCCATAGGGCCTAGTATCCCGCTAAGCTACCGACCTCAACCGAATCCTGTGAGTCTCTGAGAGAAGAGTGGCTCTGCTAAGGTTGAGCAAGCGAATGCGCTCAGCTACACCATCAATTTCTCTGCACTACTTTTTGGTGATCTAGCACGGCAGTTAGGAGATTAGTGGAGAGTGAAAATCATGGACTCTCTTGCAAAACGGTTAAGGAGCATTCACAGCTAAAGAGCGAGATAAAAAAATCGGTGTTTCTATTAGAGTACGACTAAACCACAGAATTGGTGATCAGATGTACTATGAGATAAAGTGTACATTACATCCTCTCCAGCTTAGTCCCCTGTGTATATGTATTCTGGAATGTCAGCGCGTCTAGGGGTACAGAGCCGGTCGTAAGCTTTATCTCACACATACTTTGAGGATCGATAGGTAACATCTGGTCCAGAACTGTGCTCTCTAGCGTGTCCAACTGCAGCACTCGCCAGTGGAGAGGTAATGAGCAAGACACAGAAAAATACTGCATAACTGAGTATGCGAGCATTGCGTTTCAAAAGTGTATGATGACAAGCAAAGTACACGCATAGAGCCTGACGTAGGGAATGTGAGTGATCTGACATACGCCAGCCAGCACAAGCTGCATTTGTGTACATGTTCTAGTAGTTTCTCTTGCGTCGTACAAAAGTAGTGTTTGTTGATGAAATGGCATAACAAATTTCTAGACACTAATATAAACTTACAGCGCTTTTAAACAATACTACATGCCAATGAGCTTGAGCGACAAACATGTGGGGCTCGATTATTACTTATCCACACAAATAATGTCGCACTGGTATACAATACATTCTTCCATAGTACGGACGTGCGTTATTTACAGCACACTATTGAGCGTGTCTGCGAATGGCTTACACTGCTACATGTCAGAGAGCGTGCGCACAGACCATAACAGTGGCAGGTGCCACCTAGTAAAGTCAGATAATTCGCTACCTACAAGTGTTTGGTAAGAACACTTGTAATCGTTTATATCCTCTAAGTGCCGTTGACTATACCACGGGTGTGCCGCCGATTTCTTACCTATGAATACGTTAGATGCAAAACAATCGGCGAGTCTCGCATCATCGTAGAGTAATACGATTGCGTCTGTTTGACTGAGGGATTTACTCAAAATTCATATACTAGACCGAATATCTATGTCGTCTATGTGGAGAAGCAAAAACGAATGATATGCTTCATAGAGATACGAAAATGGGGAATGCCATCTTTACCCGAATCATCTTCTTCCCATACTAGGTGGGAGAGAGATGCCATTGTCATCTTGTTTCATACTGCAGAGGAGGTACTACCTTATCTACTAACCATACGTATTGACGATCTGTGTTAATATCTGGATTCTAGTGTCTTCAAGGCCCAATACAGTCTAAGTGACACAATACATAGTACAGAGTGAGCCATTCGTATTAACAGAATAGACCAGCATCGTTTTAGTCCTAGTAGGCAACGAAAAATACACAATGATTGCTATCATTCGCTATTTTTATTATTTAAATAAATTACAGAATAATACGAAATGCTTGGTTTTAAGGGACCACATATGACTATATCTTGCTTAGATGTCTGGGAGCAGAGCAAGAAGAAATTTATCTCATATCTTTTCAGACATAATGATGTTGTGCAGAGTTCTCCGAGCTGTTGTTAACGATCATTGTATTCCAGCCTTATACTTATAAGAAAACGCCTTGGTCGCCACCTCACAAAGGTCCAAGAGCGAGAGTGAGTCAATTGAATGTAACTATTTCGATGTTTTAAAGCCAGTAAGCGGCCTACCTACAGCCATATAATTCTCGTTGTGTGTAGGACGGCGTATCTTAGTCTGCGTTTCGACCATAATACACCAAATGCGCAAAGGCGCCTGATCTGGAAAATGCATGGAATGCTGCTAAAGAGGTCTGATGCTGTATTTCAATCCAAGAACCTGCTAGATTAATAATGATTGCGTTATTCTAACTATAGATAATAAATTTGACATAGACTAGTATATATACAGAAGAGTAAAGAAGAAAGAAAATGAATGACCTAGTTGTAGACTCCAGGAAATTCCCAGCTAAATGGTAGGAAAAACATGAAAGATACATTGCTGAGCCACCCTCACCGTTTAATCACAACTAGGCCTACTAACATGTCGTGGCTACGAGCGCACATGAGAATCGAGTGGCACAGTTCAAGGAATGGTCATAGAGAGCTTCTGACGAGGTTAGTGACAACCCCATGGTGAAGCGCAGAAGCATTGAGTACAGCGCTTCAAGAATATCTAAAACAGAGCGCTTGACTCAAAATTTTAATATGTGACGTTGCAGGTCCAATATTGCTCCGTATTGGCTATGAAACCTGAATTTATTTAATTCATATTTTCCATGATAGTTCTTTCCTTCCTAAGGAGTTTACGACGTCGCTCGTGATGTCTTATCTACAAAGGGTGTCGGTCTAGTGAGCAAGACGAACCCACCCCTTTGCTCCAAGATTCCGAAGCCCCAGTTGAATAACAAATAGAACAACAACACTTTTGCTTGGGATTACCTGGGAATGAATCGCAGCTATTCTACGTATTCTGCACTTGTAATCCTCGCTCACATGCGCTCTACCGTCCGCGGATCCTCTTCTGGACCACCGTTCATGTGGCAGACACTTTAACAAGACATTGATTGCGACGGTATACGCACCGTTGCTTCCATGATGGACCGCATTAAGTGCAAGCAAAACCTACTAGTTTACTTGTAGTGTGCAAGAAAAAGTAAGTATCGTTTTCCAAACCGTCAGCTTATGTAGCCTTCTGATAGTGTAGCCAATAACAGGTGCGAACAGGAGAACAAAACCTAGCACATGTTTGCTGGTGTTCTCATGTGGGATTCAGAAGAAGCTTCGACTCATGGCTATAATAGGTGGCACGCAGATCCTAACAACTGCGTAGAGTTGAAACACGTTTGCTGTGGGTGCATTCTGAGGGGTGGAAAACAAAGACCAAAGTTCTTCTATGGTTACAAGATTCTTTTAATATAGGGTGTTAGTACTCATCTTATTTAGGTGAAAAATTCTCAATAAAGGTGCTCTGCCAGCGTAGCTCAGAACAGGCCCCTCAAACTCTCTCTACATCATATTAGAGCATGCATTTATATAAAGGGAGTCCTATGGCCCATATCTCTCTCAGACCTTTTTCTCTCTTGTTGGTGAGCCTATATCTTCAGTGAGGATAAGACGGTCTTATTCTCAATTGATATCTCATCTTCAGCCTTTCCTATTTGAAACACAGTGCAGAGATTAATTGAAGCTGTACGTACAACATTTAAGCAGCGACATGCAGGTAGTCATGCAACGACTCTAGAACACCTGGAGTGACATAGTTTCATCGCGAGAGAAAGAAATTAAGCAATTCAAGATATTGCTAGATATGATGAAACTACATTGTATATGAGTTTATGTTGCTATTATAGCATACATATCAGCCAAAACACAACCTTCTCTAGGAGATGATCAGGTGTGTGATGTACTGCCTCACCTCTTTTTGCAATTTTTTTTCAAACGTCTAAACAGGCTCCGTAGCGCTCGGTCTTATAATGGCACTATACACATAAAAGGGGTTCTTGCAAAAAACCCCTATTAGTTGAATCTGCTCATCCAGATGACCTAGGCTGACTCACTGCATAACATAGGACACTGTAGAGATCTGCCTCAAAGGTCCAGCTGTTTGGTGCAGAGAGGCTAAACCGACAAATTATTTTTAAGAATGCATGTATTATTTAGCTCGTTAAATGTAATTAAAGCAGACACCAGCATAGTACCTTTGAAAAAAAATAAAAATACAACCACCTGCTCCCGATGCTCCATTATTACCTAGTTTTCATTTGCTTCTTCTGGACAGACGGGTCACGTGCACCGCTGTAGCCATAATAGTTCAAGGTGAAGTGTCCCTAGCAGAACAGAGCAACAGGAGCAGTATGTTTTTTCAAGAAGTACAGTAGACTGGCTTTAAATTTTAAAAAGGGAAAACCTTTAAGTCCTGTCCATGGATTGGCTTGTTTTCCAATGCATCCACAGAAGCTCAATCTGATTGAGATCTGGGCCATTTAGAGCCAAGTCAACTTCAAATGAACACTGTCATTTTTCGTCCTAACAATAAGGGAATACTTTTTGCCATACAGGTTTACTATGCTTGCAACAATGTTTAGGCAATTGTAGTGCCACATGAATGTCAGGCCAGCAGATCATTGAGCAGAGGATCATGCAGCTTCAAAAGAGCTTGCCTTCATCCCAGGTAATCAATGTGGTGCAAGCCGCCACCACTGCTGGACTGCAGGTGGTCGTAACCCTGATACACAGTGTAAATGCAATGAAAAAATAAATCCAGCTAGCAAAGGAAGCAATATGACAATCACACTTACATTAGTAAGCGCTTGTATTAATGTCTACACCAGGGGTGCACAACCTGCGCCTCAATACCATTCTATGCGGCCCCCAACCAGTGGCGACAGACATGTATGTCTATGTATTGTGGCTGCTCACATGTTATCTTTCATGTTTTTCCCATTAGATGGGAATCCTGGAGGTCTAATAGTATTTATGATATATACAGTATGTTCAATATGTCATAAATACAATATTTTCAGTTGTAATACCCCTTTAAGTTTTATTTTCGCCCTTGGATTGGTTCAGTGTGACAATGTGGCCCCCAACCAGAAAAGGTGTGCCCTCTGGTTTACACGATTAATGCCCTTTGCTGAAGTGACAAAACCTCTTAAGGCTGGAAAACCTGATTAAAGCAGACCTGCCAACTTTATGGTATTTCTTTTCTCTGTATACACAGCAAGAATCTTTTGCCTTAAAAAAAAGCTTTGTAACTTATTGTATTTAAAATATAAAATAGAAATCATTGTATTTTTGCCAAAAAAGTGTCTTCTGTAATGAAATGGCAGTTTGTAGTCAGTTGCTATGGAGCATACCAAATGTCACGCAGAATATTCTCAGTGAAAAGAAAATGTTCCTTAAAAGTGAAGATGTCATTTATTTAGAGCTACTTTGTTATCACCAAACTAATCTGCATTAAAATTCATAAGCTACAATGCATTTTATAAAGTAAGAAGCAAGGAAGGGAAAAGCAAAGAAAATTGGTAAAAACTGATACAAATACATTGGCACTGCATTGCGGCTTCTACGGTTACAGGCCGACAAAAGTGGCGTAAATGCTGCAGATCTTACCAGTGAATTTTGTGCGGAAAATCCACAGTATGTGCAGTACAATGAAGTGGATGAAATGTTCAGATATGTCATCCACACACTGAAGAGAAAACCTGCAATGTAAACTGACTTGTGCTGTGTCGTATGTCAATCTACGCTGCAGGTTTTGTTTTTTTTGCAACAGTGGATTTCTCCATATTCAGGCAGACTTGCTAAGTCTGACCGTTACCCTTAAAATTCACCTACCAAGGATTACAACAATAATAGTTGTAAATAACATGGATACATTTTCTAAAGTAAAGGTCCCTTTACCCAGGACGATACCGCAGCAGATTGTTGGAAGGAAGCGCTCTTTCCCAACAATCTCCTGCTCACTGGTGGAGGAGAGCGCTGCTATGACACAGTATGGTGGAAGAGTGACAGCTAATGCCATCGCTTGTCTCCATACAGAATCATTGTTTGTTGGCAGCAAATCGTGCTGTGTAAACAGCCTCTGCTGATAATTTTTGTGACCGCACAAATGATCTATTACCCAATGAACAAGTGTTTCGCTCGTTCATCGGGTAATCGACAGTACATTTACACCTCCAGATAATCACTAACAAGCATTTTACGAATGCTCATTAGTGATTATCTGCAGGATTCTCGGGCCGTGTAAAGCGCCATTAATTCTCAAAAGTTCCACAATAACTAAGATAACAGGAAAGGGAACTTGCAAGTTATGATCTTCAGACTGACTCCTGTCAGGTTCTGTCACATCTCATCTCATTTTTGCTTCCTTCAGAGGTATTCCCCAACATATACCTCTGATGAAAGCCTCTGACATACGCCAACTGTATATAAGCTTACAAGGACATATGTTGAACATTAAAAAAAATATTTTCTGTATATGAATACCTACTAGACCACAGCTTTAAAAACAACGAAAAAAAGTATGCCAGCATACAGTGGTCCAACTTATTCCAAAAGGCCACTCTTTTGGCATATGCTCAATGCATAGGATCCTATGGATATGTTTAACGTTTGTGTCAGGAGTTTACACCATACATACCCGGGCATGTGGCAAAAACTAGAGGCGAACACAGCATGACTCTGAAGCATTCAACAGTTTTAACTAATTTAATAAATACTAAGGAAACAGCCTCTAAACCCCTCTTCAACTCTAAAAGGCTGTATTATGCCTCATTCACACATCAGGTGCAGATCTTTCCCTTATACCTTAACCCCTTCTTGTTCACAGCCATTTTCCATTGTTTGTTTGTTTTTGTTTTTTTTTTACTGCCTTCCAAAAGTAATGACTTTTTTATTTTTCCATTACATAGTCGTATGAAGGCTTCTTTTTATGGGACACGTTTGTATTTCCTGACAATCGTCCAAACCTCAAACTGTAGTCAATACCCCATAATGAGAAAATGAAAACAGAGTTTTAGAAATTTTTGCTAATTTATTAAAAAGAAAAAAATAACATTTTGCATGGACATAAGTATTCAGATTCTTTGCTATGACACTTGAAATGGCCCCAATGTCAGTTCCCGTGCGTGTGTGAACCGCAAATTGCGGTCCACAGCACAGGCACTGAATGCACACGCTCGTGTGCATGAGCCCTAAGGTCTTACAGCTAACAATCCATATTGGAGCAAAAACAAGCCATTAGATGGAAAGAACTGCCTGTAGAGCTAAATGTTGTCTTTGACACCCGGGTGCGCGATTGTGCACAGGCACAGATCTGGAGAAGGGTAAAAAAAATTTTCTGCTGCACTGAAATTCCCAAAGAGCACAGTGGCCAAGTTTGGACTCTTCCAATAGCTAGCCGCCCCACGAAACTAAGGCTTCTATTAGACGGGTAGATCAGGTGATTGTCGGGAGGGAAGCATTTCTTCCTGGCAATTGTCTGCTCAATAGAAAAGGAGACTGCTGCTGTAACATGCAGCGATCTCCTCCACAGTATGGGCAGGAGCGATCGCTAATGCCATTGCTCTGTCCCCACACTGAATCATTATTTGCCGGCAACAGATCATGATTAGACAGCACGATCCTCAGCCGGCAAATTATGATATTTAAACCTAATGGAAGACTCTGATTATCCGATGAACGAGAGTTCGCTCGTTCATTGGGTAATCAGTGGCAGTATCACACTGCCATATCATCCCTAACGAGCATTCATACGAATGCTTGTTAGCAATGATCTGCAAGATTGTCTACCTGTCTAATAGCTTAAAGGGGTATTCCGGTAAAGTAACTTAATTTTTGAAAAACTTCAGCTGCAAGCTGTGACCCAACCAGAAATATATATTATATTTATGGTAACCGGAATACCCCTTTAAGTATTCAGACGAGAAGGTCTTTGGTAAGAGATGTCGCTAAGAACTCGATGGTCACTCTGGCTGATTTCCAAAGATCCTGTGTGCAGATGGTACAAACTACCAGAAGGTCAACAATTCCTGCAGCGCTCCACCAATTTGGCAGAGTGGCCAAAAAGAAACCACGCCTCAGTGGTTTCAAGACACATGAAAGCCCATATGGACTCTCAGACTGTGAGATACAAGATTCTCTGTTTTCACTTTGTCATTATGGGGTATTGAGTGCAAAATGATGGGGAAAATTTGAATTTGTTTTTATTTTATATAACATAACAAAAGTTGAAAAAAGTGAAAGGGTCTAAAGACTTTCCAAATGCATTATATACAGTGGAGGAAATAAGTATTTGATCCCCCACTGACTTTAAAAGTTTTAATACAAAAAAATAAATGAAACGTCTCATATTTTTATGCCAGCTTTATTTTAACAGTGCCACATAGAATATCAAAAGAAAACCGGAGAAAATTACATGAAATGAGAAATAAAAAAATAATTTTCATTTCTTTGAGGGAAATAAGTATTTGATCCCCTAGGAAAACATCATTTAATACTTGGTGGCAAAAACCTTGTTGGCAAGCACAGCAGTCAGATGTTTCTTATAGTTTTTTATAAGGTTTGCACACACTTCAGGAGTAATTTTGGCCCACTCCTCTCTGCAAATCATCTCCATATCCTTAAGGTTTTTAGGCATGCATTTGGAAACGCGAAGCTTCAGCTCTCTCCATAGATTTTCGATGGGATTGAGGTCAGGAGACTGGCTGGGCCATTCAGTGACCTTGATATGCTTCTTATGGAGCCACTTCTTTGTTTCCTTGGCTGTATGTTTTGGGTCATTGTCATGCTGAAGACCCATCCACGACCCATTTTCAGTGCCCTGGCAGAGGCAAGGAGGTTGCCACCCAGGATTTTGCGATACATGGCCCCGTTCATCTTCCCGTCAATGCGGTGAAGTTGGCCTGTGCCCTTAGAAGAAAAACACCCCCAAAACATAATACTTCCACCACCATGCTTGACGGTGGGGATGGTATTCTTAGGGTCATATTCTGCATTTTTCTTCCTCCAAACATGTCGAGTTGAGTTGAGGCCAAAGAGCTCAATTTTGGTCTCATCTGACCACAGCACATTCTCCCAGTCTCTCTCGGAGTCATTAATATGTTCATTGGCAAACTTGAGGCGGGCCTGGACGCGAGCCTTCTTGAGTAGAGGAACCTTGCGTGCACTGCAGGATTTTAAACCTACGTCTTATTACGTCTCAGTGTAGTGTATTACCAATAGTTTTTTGGAGAATGTGGTCCCAGCTGCCTTGAGATCATTACTCAGCTCCTCCCGTGTAGTTCTTGGCTGATTTTTAGCCTTTCTCATGATCAATGAGACTCCACGAGGTGTGATATCTTGCATGGAGCTCCAGGCCTGGGTCGATTGACAGTAATGTTGTACTTCTTCCACTTCCGAATAATTGCACCAACAGTTGTCACCTTCTCATCCAGCTTCTTACTTATGGCTTTGTAGCCCATTCCAGCCTTGTGTAGGTCAACTATTTTGTCCCTGACATCTTTAGACCGCTCTTTAGTCTTGCCCATGGTGGAGATGTTGGAGTGTCACTGAGACTGTTGGCAGGTGGCCTTTTATACAGGTGACAATTTGGGACAGGTGTCTCTCATCCAGGTAATGACTTCACTGTGATTAGGGTGTGTCAGTGGTCTGTGGGAGCCAACATTAGTCATGGTTTTACTAGGGGATCCAATACTTATTTCCCTCAAAGAAATGCTAATTATTTTTTATTTCTCATTTCATGTAATTTTCTCAGTTTTTCTTTTGATATTCTATGTGGCACTGTTAAAATAAAGCTGGCATAAAGTTATGAGACGTTTCATTTATTTTTTTGTATTAAAACTTTTAAAGTCAGTGGGGGGATCAAATACTTATTTCCTCCACTGTATATCAAAATCATACAGATTAGTGTAGTTATTATTGACAAAGTCAAGATGACTGATCGAACTTACTTGAAATCTGCTGCAACCAAGTTAAATGCATTGTAAAGATGT
>ONZH01011326.1:0-20419 GCA_900303285.1 Rhinella marina | reverse complement strand
AAGCCTCCGCCGGCAGTGAATGTTTACAAACAAAAGAGCCCTTGCCCTGCGCGATCCAGCGCAGGGCAAGGGAGGGCATTGGAGCATGAGATGCTCCGATGCCCTGTTCAGGAGGGCTGCCGGAGTCAAAACCTGGGTATGTCCGGGTTCAGCTCTGTGGGCTGCTGCCATTGTTATAAATGTTGTGGGGTTCATTTTTCGGCATAAGTAACATTACTCTCTGGGTCACTACAATTACAATACCAAAGACATATATTTTCAATGTTTTACTACTTTTACACAATAAAACCCCTTTTAAAAAAATCCCATAAACCATAAGGCCCCATTCACACGACCATATGTTTCTTTCCGCATCTCTCCGGATCGACGCGGAAAGGTACGGACCCCATTTCATTTCCCCATAGGAGAAAAAAATGCAGCCATATCTCACGGCGTTTTGGCCGCAAAAAAAATGAAACATGACCTATACTTTGCCGCAAAAACACGTCCGTAGCCCCATTCATGTCAATGGGTCCGCAAAAATGCGGAACGCTACGGAAGACTTTCCGTTATGTCTTTCGTATTTTTGCGGATCCGTGTCCGTATATATGCATATATTCATATTTGGCTCTAAGGTGACAGTTTTAAAACACTTTTTTTTTTCTATTTTTTCAATTCACAGTCAAAATCTTTATGTAAAATAATTTCAAAGACACCGCATACGGAAGCATCAAAGGTCTTCCGTATTTTTGCGGATCCGCAAAAATACGGAAGACTTTTGATGCTTCCGTATGCTTTCGTATCCGTATTTTTGCGGAAGTACCTCCGTACTTCCGTGCCGTATTTCTACGGAGCTAGGAATGCATACGGTCGTGTGAATGGGGCCTAACTTTTTAATTTTTCATTCTAAAGAGTTGTGTGAGCAAAGAAAACTTTTCTGCCCAGTCTCAGCTCTGGCACTGCAGGATCTTTTTCTCTATATTTCAAAAGTCCTACGTTATGATCTGCGCTGCCTCGAAATCCACATGGAAGGAGCAGGAAAGGAGCATCCGCTTGTGAGGGCTTGATTTTTGTGGGATGAGATACTTTTTATTCATACCATTTCGGGCTGTGTAACACTTTTTGTTCTCTTTATTTTGTTTTTTGTTTTGCGGCAAATAAGCAAAAACGCCAATTCTGACTTTTTTTATCCATTCATCATATGGGATAATTTACATGATAACTGTGTAGTGCGGGCCATTATGAATGTAGCCATAGCAAATATGTGGAGGGAATTGTATTTTTGCAATTTCTTTCATGCTTTTTTTTTCTCAATTGAAAAAAAGGTGTATTTTAAAGTTTTTTTTATTTAATGAAACTTTTTAAACTTTTTTTTAAATTATTTATTAGTCGTTCAAAGGGGATTGTAATAGGTGATCTATTGATTATTATTAATGTATTGTACAGCTTATGCTCAGTGCTATACTTACAGTCACCATCAGGGGGCGCCAGAGAGGTGCAGCCTGATTGGAAACACTGGTGCCAAGGCCTGGGGCCTTCACTCGATCCCAGGCTGCCATGCACAGATATCCCATCTCATTTTTGGAGTGCCAGTGGGATACAAGGGAAGTCTGCTCCCTCTGTAACAGGGCTAAGGGCTAAAGTCCAGCTCTCAGGTGAGACCCGTGCAGTGCTTAGACTGGGCTGCTGTTAAAAGGTCCAGCCTAAGGCCCCGTTCACACTTCAGTTTTTGGTCAGTGATTTCCATCAGTGATTTGTGAGCCAAAACCAGAAGTGAAGCCTACACAGAGATAAGGTATAAGAGAAAGATCTGCACCTGTTCTGTGCGTTTTGACCCGCACCAGGTTTTGGCTCACAGTCACTGATGAAAATAACTGATCAAAAATCTGAAGTGTGAACAAGGCCTAGGGCCTAGTTCACACTTTAGTTTTTGGTCAATGATTTCCATAATAAATACACAGAGATAAGGTGTAATGGAAAGATCTGCACCTGTTCCGTGTTTAGAGCTGTGCCTGGTTTTGGCTCACAAATCATGATGGAAATCACTGATCGAACACTGAAGTGTCATAGAGGCCTTAGTCCTCTTAGTGACCACCACAAAAAGGTGTATTAGAGTTACGCACCTAATTGTGTACTTACTAGTAATATATTTTATAACTTTAGGGGATTTTTTAAATTTTAAATTTAAAAACTTTCTTAAAAGGATTGTCCATCACTTAGTGTCATGTTTAAGTCCAATATCCTCTGCTAATAAAATTATAATAATATTTATAATATGAATATGTTTTTTTAAGGACAGAGTTCTGCTTTTCCGCTACAGAGCACCAAACCCCCTGCAGTTTCCAGTAGAGAGAGAAGTGAGGAGCTTACTGCATGCTGTTTTATTGTAGTATGCAGTAAGCTCCTGAGCTCCCCCTAGTGGCTGCTGCAGAATTTTATAATTTAGCTCTATACAGTAGCTATGCAGAGGATTTGGAGCTCTGTGTCAGAAAAACTGAGCGGTGACCTCCATAAAGTTACATTAAGAATAAATCATCACAGAATGCTGGACCCATTCATGGTGGACGTACACCGTAAAGACATAAGTTTATTCTCCCCCTTCCTTCTTGTCACTTTCAGATTGCTATTCATTTCTAATTTGAGGTTTTGTTTTTTTTTAAGATGAAACAAAAACATATATTTTTTTTCTTTCTCTTAATTTTAAACAAAATGGATTTGTGAAACATTGTTTTTAGAATAAACTTTGCGGGATATATTCCCTAATTACCTCCGGAAATGTAATAAAGTTCTCCAAAAATTATTAAAAATCATATTTAAAGCTTCTCATAAAGCCCCGTTCAGAGGAGACACATTTGAATCCTCTAAGGCTCCTTTATTGAGGAAAATATTAATATTTGCACAGCCTCTAAATTGGAATAAAATTACAAAGAGGCATAGATATCCTATATCACATTTATAAACGAGTTGGAAATGTGAGAGCAAACACGGGCAACGGGTTCGAGACAACGTAAATAATCGGGTTAGAATGATTTTCAATCGCATTTTCGCGACGATGTTCATTTATTAAGTGCATCTATGGAAAACCGCTTATTGAGACGCAACGAGAATGAAGATATTGATAAGGCGGCTGAACGCGCATCTGATAAGCAATTAATTGACCTGCTTGTTAATGAGATTTGGTTGTAACCATTGTGTCTTAGACGGGCGCTAATTAAATGATATTGGTGATGCACTATTGTAGCATGTGGCTGTACAGAGCCATTAACGCTCTGATCACTGTTTGACCAGGAACCGGTTGATGAAGCTCATCTGTCTCTATAAGCCGGGATCTATATTTTCTCTGCAGATGTATAAGGCATACATTACTGTAGGGTGGAGAGTTACCTTTTTTTAAATTGAATTCACCGCTAGGTGGCAGCACTGAGTAAATTCTGCATCCCTTTTAGGCAGTGGTTCGGCACAACCACAGACTGTCAGAACATGCTGGGAGTTATAGTTGTTGCAGAAGCTGAAGAGTCTCATTATTGGAGGAAGAAGGTGTGTTTTTATTTTATTTTTTGGTCTATTTTAGATCCTGTTTTTTGTCTTGGTAAATGGAGTCACTATAAACCAGTCTTTGTAAGGCTAGATCAGCTGAATGTAATGATAACTTTCACTCAGTGATTAATTGCTTCATTCTGGTGAAAAAGTAGAATATGTAAATGAGCATTTAAGTGCACCAGGGGCGGGTCCAAGTAATTTTGTGCACCCTTGCTCTCCTCCTGATTCCCCTGCCTGCCCTTCCCTCTCTTTGATTGATGGGGCCAGGCAAGATGATGACTGTGCAGAAAGCTGACCTTGTAAATCAAGAAGGAGAGGGAGGGGCTGGCAGGAGAAGCAAGGATGCACAGAATGGGCCCGCCTTTAGTGCACTTAACTGTTAATTTGCATATAGATTAAAAGTACTTTTTTCTCCAGGATGAATTAGTGCATCGCTAAGTGAAAGACATTGTGCTTGGTTTATGGTGAATTTCTTGAGGACAGACTCCCTATAAGGGGGACTCTAGCTCTATCTATCTAATTTATAAATTTAAAGGGGTTCTCCGAGTTATATATATAGGTCATCAATATCAGATCGGCGGGGGTCCGACACCTGGCACCCCCGCTAATCAGCTGTTTGAAGAGGAGGCGCGCGCCGTGCCAGCGCTGCCTCCTCTTCACTGTTTACATGCTGGCCGACACGGGGGTAGTGGTGAGAAGCTGTAATTACACCTCACCGCCCCATTCATTTCTATGGGAAGAATCGCTTCCATAGACTTGTATGGAGGTGTAATTACACCTACTCACCACTACCCCGTTACGGCCAGCATTTAAACTGTGAAGAGGAGGCAGCGCTGGTATGGCGCGCGCCTCCTCTTCAAACAGCTGATCGGCGGGGGTGGGTGTCGGACCCCCGTTGATCTGATATTGATGACCTATCCTGAGGATAGGTCATTAATATCTATAACTCGGAGAACCCCTTTAAACTCTGCTCACATCAATATCAGAGCCTACGTTGCAGCTGCTGTCATACTAAAAGGGACAGTTAGCATAGTTATTTTTTTATTTATTTATTTTTGTTAAAATAATGGACACCTTGGCGGAACCCAACAGATCCCATTATTAGTCAATGAGATCCGCTAGGCGCTGGTATCCACTGTGTGAGGGATTCAGCAGCAGAGTGCTGTGGAAAAGCCACAAGTCAGTCATATGTTACCACAGCCTAACGCTGGCCGTAGGCAGAAGATGGGTCGACCAGAATATGAATAATCCTGCCAGCAACTTCCCAGACGAAACTGCCTAATTAAGTACATAGGGGCACATTTATTAAGAGCGGCGTTTTAGACACTAGTCTTAATAAAGGCCCATAACTGGTGGTGGATCCTCCGAAGTTATGAAGGGGTATCCAGCGCCTTTTCTAAATGTAAGACAGTTTCCGAGCTACTGAGTGGTGCCAGCAGGAGTGCTTGCCCTTTGCAGATATTGCCCTCGCTAGAGCTGAATGTATGGTGCCAGCTTTGCTTATCATGTGGCCACCATGGACACCTTTTTGTGTAAATTTTTAGGGGGATTATGTCATGATTAATGTGAAAATGAAAATAATACGCCATAAAGTACAAAAGTACAACTTTCTTTCTAGATGAAGCTAAAACCAGCGCTGTACCTCACATGGATCCAGAGATCTCTCCATTCATTACTCTAATTGCTCTGCTAGATTGAATGTGGCTGGCAGCTCGGGGGGGCATGTCCTTTCTCACAGGGGTGTGTCTTTTTGCAAGAGCATGTCCTTTTGCTGCAGCTAGCTGAAACTATCACAGATTCTGACATAAGACGGTGACAGTTGAAGTATGAAACTGAGAATGTGCATCCACTTCCATGAGGTGAGCGGAGAAATAAGGGATATAAGCAAACAGCAGGTGGCGCTATATATAGATATATTTTAATGAATAACTCAGTGGCTATACTAAATTACTAATTACATGCAATTACAAATGTACTCAGAGTCCAGGTGCTGGTCTGAAAGATGGAGAATATTTTTTGTGGGACAACCCAAATAACACTTACCTGATCCATTTGCTCTCGACGGGCCGGCCGCCACCATCTTTGCTTGAAGATCTCAGCTGAAATCCCTTGCGCAGTGACGTATGATGTCCCCACGGGCTTCAGTCAAGATGGCGGCAGCCGGCCCGTCGTTAGCAAATGGATCAAGTAAGTATTTTTGATTTTTTTTTTAATTTTACAGTTTATTATTCCTATCAGATTCTGCAGTCCGCCATGAACACGGCATCTGAGTGCTACAATGACGGAGAGCAGCGCAATCACCGCTCCCTGCCATTGCATCTGCTAATAACAAAGAATGCACTTTGTAACAAAGTAATTGGTCAAAAAGCAGATCTTTTTGTAAAATTCGGCAAAGCAGCCAAAAAACTTCCCTCATCTCTATGATCATAAAAGCATTGCTGTAACTGTAATCCCGGAGTATCGCTTTAAGGCGCGCTGAAAAAGGTCTCCCTCTCCCCCACCACGAGCTGCTTGCTGTATATAGACTAAAAGCTGAGTCAAATTAATATCCTGGTATATGAACGATGCTAGTAAAATCTGACCCAGCACTGTGAAATTTGATTAATAAGTGTACACTTAATGTATGCAAATGTATCGACCTTTGTCTATAATCAGGACTGCTGACCACAAAGTACGGTCAACAGCAACCAACAAAAATATACCGCGTGTCATAAGCAAATCAGCCAGTCAGCAAATCCGATATTCTGCTCAAAGCCTTCTTCCATTTATAAAGCTCAGGTTGTCTGGATATAGGTGCAAAACGAGAGGAGGAATAAATAAAGTTATTTTAAAAAAAAATTTGAGTGCAACTCTAGTAATGTGTGTGCCGCATCCTGACTATACAATGCTGCCATCAGTGTTTTCATCACTGGGTGTACCACTATGCCTCGTTTTCCCAGTTTGCCTCCCTTACTGGATGACCACGATTTAAAGGGGTTATCCCATCTTGGACAAATCGCTAGGATATGCCCCCATTTTCTAATAGGTGCTGGGACCTGCACCTATATCGAGAACAGAGCGGGGAGCGCTGTGCCTGGAGGACCCTGGGTTTCCCCGTGTCCGGCCACCACCAGACACGGCTCCCCACTGCTTCCTGCCATAGAAATGAATGGGAGCGCACCGCGCATGTGCAGCCAATGCTCCCAATTTTTTCTATGGAGCCGTGGAAATAGCCGAGCCAGAGCTCAGCTATTTTTGGCGGCCCCATAGGAATGAATGGAGGGCGGCTGCGCATGCACAGTGCACCCTCCTCAACTTTCCCCGCTCTGTTCTCTACATAGGTGCAGGTCCCAGCATTCATTTCTATGGGAGCAGCGGGGAGCTGCACCTGGTGGTGGCCGGACGCCGGGAAACCCAGGGTCCTCCAGGCACAGCGCTCCCCGCTGTGTTCTTGATATAGGTGCAGGTCCCAGCGCTGGGACCTGCACCTATCAGACAATGGTCGGCATATCTAGCGATATGCACCCATTGTCTATGATGGGAATACCCTTTAAGTACATGTGGTTAGGAGCTACAGGTCATTCTATCTGCTGTACAGTACACTGCTGTTAGGACTACAACTCCCAGCATGGCACACTGCTCTGCGTTCTTGCAACTCCTATAGAAGTGAAAGGAGGATTCTGAGAGTTGTAGTTTCCGAAGTGCTGGGGGCGGCGGGAGGGAGGCGGATCCCTGTGTTACTGCAGTGGATGGCAAACTGAGCTCGGTTTGTTAAAGGAGGCACCCTGCTGGGGTGCTAAGATATATGCAAATTTATTATTTTTAATTGGTATTACTGCTATTTTTGCTTATAAATGTAAGGCTTTTAAGAGTTTTAGGATATTGTGAAACACACGGTGGATATGCTGTGGATTTTGGAGCTCTGGAGGTTGCGGATCCCTGGCAATGGGGTGAAATGTGTAGAAAATCTTGCAACAAATCCATGTACAGTAAAGGGTGCATTAGACACTGCGATGCTGCCAGCGATTGTCGGGAAGAAGCGTATTTTTATTTTTTTGCGCTGCAGAGGCACAGGGAGAAACTGACCTTCTGGATCCATGATGCGGGGTTGCACACGGGCCAGTGCATGAACCCTTTAGACCGCCATAGGAATGTTCCTGCTCTTCGAACTCCAGCATTATCAACCTCCAGGCAACCCACATGTTGTAAATCTATAACTCCCAGCATGCACCTTGGCTGTTCTCAGAACTCCCATAGAAATGAATGGAGCATGTTGGGAGTTGTAGTTTCAAAACAGCTGGAGTGCATGCTGCTGTAACTACTGTAGGTGACGTTCTCTTATTTTTTTAATTATACAGTCGCTGTACAGATGCATATATGACAGTACATACCACACACTGCATTACCAAGAAACTCATTTTAGATTAAAAACTATGAAAAGAGGAAGAAAACGTAAAAAAAAAAAAACAGCATAGTTGATATTATTCATCTATTTATTGTTTGGATGCAATGTTATATGACAGCATCAGCTGAGGGTAATCATACCTTTCACTTAACGATCCATTGCTTCAATTTACAGAAAAGGTAATATTTGTCCATATGCAAATGAGCAGTTAAGTGCACAGAGGGTGGGGCCATGCTACTCTGTGCACCCTTGCACCTCCAGCCTCCTCTGCTCAACTCCTCCTCCTACTTCTTGGTTGACAGGGCCTGGTGAGACGATTGTGCAGAAGCCCAGCCCTGTCAATCAAGAAGGAGAGGGAGGGGATAGCAAAGGAAACATCAGCTTTTAAAGGGGTATTCCCATCTGGGACATTGATGGTACATATGGCGAGGACAGGACCCCCGAAGTGAAGAGCGCACACTGCACATGTGCAGCCAAACCTTCATTCACCGCTATGGAAGTTCCGAAAATAGCTGAGCTCTTCTGGAGATGGGAGTGGGCCCTAGAGGTCAGACCTGCACCTATCTGACATGTATGGCATATCCTAGTGGCATATGCCATCAGTGTCCCAGATGGGAATACCCCCTTTAAAACAGTCCTTATAAGACATGTGACTTACTAAATAGTCTCTCCTTTCTGAGCAGGCAGCACATGACATGAAGATTCTGGCTTTCAACGCATCTGCCGATCACGTGACTTCCCCTTTGTGTTGCTCCGCCTCCTTAGACAGAACATGGCAGTTATTTCTATACGTGATTGTCAGAAAGGATGACTTGCCGCAGCGTTGAAAAACCCGGAATCTTCATGTGACATGACTGCCGCTCCGAATTGGGAGAGTATTTTTTTTCCCTGCACACCCCCTTTAAATAATATATTCTGCCATCAGGTGCATGTACTATATGCAGTGGATTCTTATGAAGGAATGTGCTGCTCCGTCAGACGTCAGTCTAGGTATGGGGCAGTCTGAGTAGACGTTTTTTAGGTAAGCGGGGGCGATTTAAGCACACACATTCAATTCCGCATTATTTAATTTAGCACTGCGGCAGTGCAGGGTGGACATCTCCTACCGGGCGCTCTTTAAAATGCACGCGACCTTTCCCTCTCTTCCGCCCAAAACTTAATTTTGGTGATTAATGAAATAACCTCCCAAGCATTAATCTGCCTATATGAAGGATTCAAATGAGAAATTATTGACAGCTGATAGCCCAGAAATGTCGAGATTAAGCACATTTTCTCATCTGTCCATCCGAATGTTGGAAAATCTATTGATTGGAATATGACATTGTGTAGAAAGTATCATAAATCTAAACTCCATTAGATTAACAGTGGCATTCCAATTAACATAAGATGACATTCTACAGGAAGACTGCGCCTGGTGATCTATACGCCATGTACATATATACGTTGCTTTGTCACATCGCTTTGGGGTTTGGCTGCACAACATGCTATTTTAAGTACTACATAGATATTTGGGAGCTTTAAAAGGATTACTCCACTCCAAACTCCTGCTAGTCTGTATCACACATTCATCCTATGGATTCCTCGCAGCTGTAACTTGCAGTACTGGAGTCTGTTATATTCTCCCAATGCCCGTGTGGGTTTCCCCCCACAATCGGTAGGGCTTGTCTTCAGGGGCGTAGCTAAACGCTGCATCGGGCCCTGGTGCAAGAGTTAAGCTTGGGCCCCCCTTCCCTTAGTGTGCTCTGTGTCTTCTTATATGGTACAAGGTCTTTGGGCCCCCTCAGGCTCCTACTGCTACCTCTGCACCCCCATAGCTACGCCCTTGCTTGTCTTCTAGATATAAACTCCCTCTAGTAGGAAGGCAGGTGTGCATGAGACAAGGAAATCACTACATAAGTAAAACTGTGAGTGATACTGTATATAATGACCAATGTCATGGATGATTCCAAAGAATATTTATAATGGATGTATGGGGGCAGCACAACTGCTCCTTAAAGGGGTTCACTGGGAATCAAGAAAATGAAAATACTTAAATATTTACTTCATTATAGATATATTCCCAAATACTTTTCATTAGTTTATAAATGGCTCGTTTTGTCCTTCGGCGCAGTCATTAGGAGAAATAAAATGGCCGCCGTCCTATTAGTACACACAGAACCTGTCCCAATCACACAGGAGGACAAGTTACTTCACAACACTGAGGTAAGAGCTGCCTAATCCTCTTCTCTGCTCTGATTGTCAGGGATTATGATGCTGGAATACAGATGATAAGATCTTCAGCTGTGAATCTCGGTAGAAATGGAGTTCATGAGGAGACATGAAGTACAGAGAGGATGGACAGGACAGACTGGTGGAAATGGAGACTGTATAAAAGAGCTGCTGCTTGTTATCCACATCCCCACCTCCTCTCTATACTTCATGTCTCCTCATGACCTCCATTCCTACAGAGATTCAGCTGAAGATTTTATCATCTGTATTCAGGATCATAATCCCTGACAAGCAGAAGCAGAGAGGAGGATGAGGCAGCTCTTTACCTCAGTGTTGTGAAGTAAACTTGTCCTCCTGTGTGATTAGGACAGGTTCTGTGTGTACTAATAGGACAGCGGCCATTGTATTTCCCCTAATGATTGCTCCCCGGACAAAACAAGACATTATAACTAATGAAAGATATTTTGGAATATATTCATAATTAAGTAATATTTAAGTATTTTCATTTTTTTAATCCCAGAGAACCCTTTTAAAGGGCATCTGTCAGCAGTTTTGTACCCATGACACTGGCTGACCTGTTACATATGCACTTGGCAGCTGAAGACATCTGTGTGATCCCATGTACATATATGTCTGCATTGCTGAGAAAAATTAAGTTTTAATATATGCAAATGAGCCTCTAGGAGCAACGGGGGGCGTTACCATTACACCTAGAGGCTCTGCTCTCTCTGCAACTGCTGAACCCTCTGCACTTTCATTAATTTTAGGAGAAGTCAGGGCCAGGCGTGATCATGTTTCACTGGCTTCTACCTCACAGGGTTTTTTTTTGCCTTCCTCTGGATCAACTTGCAGGATAACAGGCCGAATTGGACAGACAGATGTCTTTTTTCGGCCTTATAAAGTATGTTTCTATGTATTTTTTTCATTTCAATATAACAGCTTGGGGTGTTCTGTCCGGTCCATTACATCAAATCTATTTTAATTCCAGGTTGAAATGCAACGGAAACTGGAAAAAGGCCAAGGGGGTGAATACTTTTGAAAGGCATTTAAATCCATTGCCTTACGGGCCTCATTTTAACAAGTTATATATTATAAAGTGTAAGAATGCAACGCTATTTGACCATGTTTTAATAAGTCAGTGTAACAATACACGTGTGAATACGGATATCAATAATTTACAATGATTGTATGTATGTATATATATGTGTGTGTGTGTGTGTGTGTGTGTGTATATATATATATATATATATATATGTATATAATACTTGTAATAACACCGTACATTGTCTACTATACGTAACATTGCTGCATACACCGGATTGTGTCTCATAGATCTGTTTTTTGCAGATTACTCTTCTACATTTTCTGCAGCCACTCATTTTGTGGTCACAGGGCTCCCTCTTGTGGTAGAAAAGCATATATATGCAGGTTGTGGTTTTGGGCATATTTTCTTTTACGTTATTATACTTTTTACACCAACAAAAACATATTTTGTGCAGCAAATAAATCAAAGAGATGAGATTAATATATAAATAAATGCAACACAATACTTCTAGCTTTAATTGCCATAGATTAACCCTGAACAGGCTGGGAATATGTACATTTTCTCTTAATAAAAGAGGGTCCATTTTTTTTCTTTGGTCAAATGTAAGAAACAGGTGCAGGGATTATAAGGCCAAAAAACACAGGAATAGCTCATGGAGGTTAAGGCTTCATTCACACGACCGTATGTGTTTTGCGGTCCGTAAATTGCGGATCCGCAAAAAAAAATGAATGACGTTCCGTATGGCATCCGTGTTTCTGTTTTTTTGTGATCCATTGTAACAATGCCTATCCTTGTCAGCAAACGGACAAGAATAGGACATGTTCTATCTTTTTTGCGGAACGGAAATACGGACATACGGAAACCGGAATGCAAACGGAGTACCTTCCGTTTTTTTTGCGGACCCATTGAAATGAATGGTTCCGCATTACGGTCCGCAAAAAAAATGGAATGGACACGGAAAAAAATACGTCGTCGTGTGAATGAAGCCTAAGGATGTCATGCAGCAATGTAGAAGGAACATAGTTCACACGTACATGAGTATATATATTATTATATATAAAGTGTGTGCACAAAGCTGAGTAATAGAGTCTAAATTTAACCCTTCCCCCGTATGCATTTTGCACCTTGACCAAGCAATTATTTTAGTCTTTTGATCACATTCAACATTTTATATTTTTCTGTCAATATAGCCGTATGAGGGCTTGTTTTATGGCGGTGTCAGATTAGTGTTTATTGGCACCATTTTGGTGTACATAATACATATAATCATGAGGCACACTTATTAAGACCGGCATTTTAGACGCTGATTTTAATAAAGCTGGCGGTGGTTTTGCCGAAGTCAGCTCTGAACCCGGACATGCCCAGGATTTCACCCAAGCAGCCCGCCGGACAACAGCATCGGAGCATTGCTTTTGTTTATAAACACACACTGCCGGGCGGAGTCTGTTCGGTGACGTCAACGGCTCTGGTGGGCCGGCTTTAGCGTTGCCCTAGCCGTTTTACTGGCTAGGGCAGCGCTGAAGCCCGCCCATCAGTGCCGGTGACGTCACCGAACACACTGCTCAGGCGGAAGCCTCCGCCTGGCAGAGCCCGGTTCGTTACTGGAACTGAGCAAAATACCTTTGCCTTGCGCGATTTAGCATGACATGCTTCGATGTTCTTGTCATGCAGGCTGCCTGGGTGAAATTACGGGTTCAGCTCTGAACCTGGACAACCCCTTTAAGAAGAGGCGTCGGCATCTTCATAACTTCGGCGCATCCAGCACCGCTTCTAACTTCCGAGCTGTCTTACATTTAGGCCTCTTTCAAATGACAGTATTTTTTGCGGGCTCCCATCCATTCATTTCTATGGGTCTGCAAAAAATACTGAGAGCATACTGTGTGCTGTCCGCATCCGTATGTCCGTTTCGTAGACCGCAAAAAAAAAAAAGAACATGTCCTATTCTTGTCCGTATTACGGACAAGAATAGTAGTGTTCTATTAGGGGCCAGCTGTTCCATTCTGCAAGATACGGAATGCACACGGATGCCATCCGTTTTTTTTGCGGATTCGCAATTTGCAGACCGCAAAAAACAATGTTCGTGTGAAACTAGCCTTAGACCTTTTTCTACACCTCAAACAGGTGTAGAAAAGGGTAAATGAGATGGGCCTGCTGGTCCCTCCCATTCCCCGCCCATACCACACCCACTTTTTTAGACCTGGGATGAGCGGGGAGAAGTCGCAGATTGCGTCACAACAGCATGATAAATGAGAAAACCCCCCCCATTGATTTAATTTTATTAACTTTTTCTGCTTTTTAGCTTGTAGGTTTTGCAACAGTAAATTTGTGTCATAATTAACATGATAACTACTTTCTGGCTTTCAGTGCAATTATAGTTGTGGTTTTGATTCGTATCATTTTGGGATACAATTTTTTTGATCACTTTTAATTAAGTTTTTTGGTGGTGGATAAGCAAAAAAAAACGGTAATTTTGGCATATTTTTATGGCGTTCACTTTGCAGGATAAATTACATGAAAATTGAATAGTTTTGGGAGAATAGATGTCGTGGTACCAAATATGTGGAGGGGATTTTAATGTAAAAAAAGGTGTGTGTGCTTTTAACGGATATTTTTTTAAGTTAAAAAACTTATTAGATGTGATTCTTTGTTCACTTCCATAATACACTGCCCTTCTTTTGTAGTACAGTGTATTATGTTGTCAGTAGGAAACTGACAGACAATCTATTAAGCTGTGCCTCTGTCATGGCCTAGTAGGGCAATATCTTCATTGGACCCCCTGCTGCCGTGTACAGACATCAGTACCCCATGATCTTATTTTGTGGGGTTCCGATGCTGACAGAGGGAGCCTTCTCCCTCTAAAAAACACTTAGATGCCGGTTACTACTTGACCATGGCATCTAAAGGGTTAAACGGTTGGGTTTCTGCCAATCCGGGCTGGTTAAGCAGAAGCCTTGGTAGTCATACTGTCATACAAAAGCCTCACTCCTACTCCTTCCAACTCCCCAGGAGACCCCCGTGTAGTGCTTATTCTAGGCCGCCATAAAAGGGTAGCGACCTAGAATAAGGCCTCTTAATGACATTGTAAAAAGCCGTATCGTGGTCAATAAGGGGTTAAACTATGACCATAATATTTGATTTATTTGAGGAGTCATTAACTTACATCTCCACTTACAAAAATATCAAAACCGAGACTCCAGTATGCCACTTGCATATTTCAATTGGTTGAAATTCGCCATTGAGGACAGGCCTTAAAGAGGTATTTCCAGCTCAGGCAATGGGGGCATATTGCTAGGATATGCCCCCATTGTTTGATAGGTGTGGGTCCCATCTCTGAGACCTGCACCTATCTCGTAAAATGAACTTTGGCTAAACCACAAGCAGTTTCCAGCTGCGTCCTTCCAGAAACCATACCAAGAGAGGACATGGTTATTCTTGGCATAAACCAGGGCCACGTGAATGCTGGTTTCCGTGTGAACGCCGCACAGTTTTTGGTGCAGAATCCACACCAAAATCCACAGACAAAAACCTCCACGTGGGCAAGGCCTAAGAGATTAAAAACCTAACAAAATGGGATTGCTGTTTATATTTCACATTCTTTTTGTATCTAACTTTGAATTTATAATTCTATATTTACAAAGTGGCTTCTATCCAATTAATACACAAGTAAGTGTCCCCATATCTCCTCCAGCAAACATGTCAACTTACCATCAAGGAGCCTGGTCCCCTGGAGACATAGAAACCAGTTATTGGGAAGGGGCTGCAGAATCCATGTTCTGGGGTTTGTTCATATAGGGGGATCTGATCTTTATTAATGTAGGGGTTTAAAATGATTATATGTAGCCACGTCCTTTTACGTAAACCAGCGTCTTGTAGCCTTTTTTTGCTCCAAAACATCAACCTCTCACTCTGTGGCCTCTCCGTGCTTAAAAGCTATGTATACCTTCAGCGACATATGTTTTTTATTCTATTTTGCTAATTTTGGGCTAAAATAATTTTCCAGTTGGTCTTTATTTAAATTTTCAGCAGGTTTTGTGGTAAAGGGTTAAGTCTTTGCCTAGCTGTGAACGTATTACGTTTTACTTTCACTCTGAGCCTTCATCTGATGCTAGGTATTTCCATATCTCTGATCTCCTAAGAGCTCATAAACACTTATTTAAGCTGCATTCTTATCAGTTTGATAAGAGTTTAGCTATACTAAGTGTTTATGACGTCAGGAAATAAGAGCTACACATGAGCAGTCAGATGACAGGATTCAGAGGTAACGAAAAGAGACAGTGTGTCAATAGACTGAAATTTAAGCCCTGTATCAAAAAACGGCTGACAAATTTTAATAAAGTCCAATTGGAAAAAAAAGATTTTTAGCCCAAAATGGGTAAAATGGAATCCTAAAATAAAATAGCACCAAAGGTGTCTAAAGCCTTTAAATAAAAGGAATCTATGGGAGAGATTTATCAAAACTGGTGTAAAGGAAAACTGGCTTGCCCATACCAGAAATCAGCCTGGCTTAAAACGGTGCCGTTTTTAGAAGAAAACATATATATTTTTCTCATCCTGGACAACCTTGCCCACGTCAGGGTGCCTTATGGAGCAGTATACTTCAACAAAATGTAACCATCTAATGTCTATGTGACCCAGTACAATCTTAGCTCAGAATGGCTGTAGGGGGATCCCAGCTCAAGCAGGAAGGATTGTCCTATCACATACTTGTGTTGGAGATAAGCGGTGCTCTGCGTTCGTGGCAGACCCTTATTCATACAGCTACACTGAAATCGTACTTTGCTTCACTTGTCAGTGTTTGGCCTACAGCTAACCCCTGCAATTCACCCATTTTGGATTGTGTGAATAGGCATACTATTTCTATGGTGGGAAAAGAAGATAAGCAGTAACCGGACACCGCTAATCTGGTGGAGAAAAATAGGACTGGATCAGTTCAACCCAACCTGTCTGTAGTGTATTTCACAACAAATGGTGCTATGCTGCTCATTGCAAGACAAGTTTCATCACGTATAAGACGGACTGGAAACTTAAGGGGTTGTTTCACTTAAGCAAATGGCTTTTATCAGGCAGATAAAGTTAATACAAGGCACTTACTAATGTATTGTGACTGCCCATATTGCTTTCTTTGCTGGCTAGACTCATTTTTCCATACATTATACACTTCTCTTTTCCATGGTTACGACCACCGTGCAATCCAGCAGCGGTGGTCATGCTAGCACAATATAAGAAAAAGTGCTGGCCTCTCTGGTGGCCAGGACCATAAGAACGCACATTGACTGGCACTTTTTCCTACAGTCTGCAAGCACGACCACCACTGCTGGAATGCAGGGTGGTCGTAACCATGGAAAACAAGAAGAGTATAGTGTGATACTAAAGTGAGTCTAGCCAGCAAAGGAAAGTACCGCTGTAGAACAGGACATCAAACATCCTTTCCTCTTCTCAGTCTGCTCTTCCACTGCTCCATGGTCCTTAGTTACCCTTCCTCTGGAGGATTCCTGATTCACATGCTGGGCAGCAGGGCAGTGTTTTGGTATCAGAGCATGTTGTCTGTAAGGACATTACACTTTGTAATAAAGGGGCATACAGGCAGCTGTAAACAGAGGCAATGTATGTGAGAGGGGAGAGGAATCATGGGACCTGTAGTCTTCCACATTGGTAATCCTGACTACAGCAGAGCCCTGGTAGCATGCAAACAGCTTGTTCTGATAGACTAGGGCAAGATAATGAAAATGAATCTTCTTCTGCACATGGATGACATAACCGGGTGTGCATGAAGACACATTTACTTTTTAGTCTGTATTTTCATAAGTTTGACTGCGTACCACAGCTCCATCCCCTCCAGGCCCTTTGGCCCACACAGAATGGGAGTTCAGTAATGTAACTCTCAAAAGGAAGCACATCAGCTGAATTCACCGTGCCATGGCTCATTTGCTGTAATATGTTAGGCAGATCATGGTAGATTACTGAGGAGGCAAAGTGTGGCAGCCTGACACTTTGCTGAGAAATTGATCTTAGATTCCCTCTGACTCCAATAGATAAGGCAAGGATAGAGTCATTGATCATAGCTAAACCCTTAGGCCTCTTTCACACTAATGTGTCCCTTGCGGGAATCGCGCTCCATGTGAGAGAGGGATTGTGCATTCTGGACTAACAGAAGCCCACTGCATTATCATGATTGACAATGTTGTGTGCCTCTCCATGACCTTTCTGTAACGGAATCATACTGACATACATCTAATGAGCGAACCTGGCTGCAATGGCTGTCACCGTGTAGCCGTAACCTAAAGGTGCTGTCCTTTTTCAAGAGGAAACCGAACAACTCAGGTGACTGATCAGTCATACGGAATAGATGATTAATTTTTTGACAGATCCTGTGCCAACACTCTGGTTCTCCTGGGGCTCTGTTTTCCAAGCTGCATCGATGATGTCATGTTGACATGTGAACACTGCAGCCAACCACAGGGCTGTTCAGTGCACTGCTGAGCTGCCATGTATTGTTGAAGTGACGTCACTGCTGCAGCTGGGGAAAAAAAACAGTCCTGCCTAGAGAATTGGAGTTGTGACACTGGATCTGTCAGGTAAATAATCATCTGTTCTTTATTACAGGGAGATACTCTTGAAACCTGACATCCCCTTTAAGAGGCAATGCCATATGGGTACACTGATGTCACTAGTGTGTGTTTTTTTTTTTTTTTTTTTTTTTTCAGGCTCTATATATATAATTTTTTTGCTTTGCTACTCATTCGGGAATTCTCCAGCATTAAATACTGGTGGCTCATGCATTTTTGTGCATTTTTGCACAACCGAAGCTATTAGGTTTGATTTAACTGTCTCGTGAGAGGTGTCAGAACCACATTGTAAGTGGCAGACAATAGATGCTGTTGCAATGCTGTTCTAACACCTCTCCCAAGGCAGTTTAATCACACCTAATGGCTATAGTCACGCAAATGCAATTAACTCCACGATTGAAGCATGAGTCACCAGTATTTAATGCATGAGATTTCTCGTATAAGCCATTCTAATTGAGAATGACAGTGGGATGACCAGAAAAATGTCTTCAAGAAGAAAAGAAAAAGAAATACTGTGTGTGTATTACTGTATTAGTAATGATATATTATGATATATATGTATGTGTATTAGTGATGATTGAGCACCCAGGTGCTCGTGTGCTCTGGCTGAGCATAATTAAAGTCAATGGGACTAAACCAGAAGAGGGGAGGGTGTCTGGTTTACACGGGTCCCCAAAAAAAAAAAAAACATGACACAGACACTGGGGGGGGGGGTTAAACTTACCTTTCCCAGCAGCTCCCGACCTGTCCCAGCAGGAAGACGGCGCGCACAGTAGTAAGTTTCACCACAGCGCCACCTGCTGGAGGGAGGAGGGAGCTGCTGGGAAAGGTAAGGTGATGGATGCGTTATGAACTCCAAGTGGACCTGAGCACCGGCATGCTCGGCCAAACAGCGAGTTCGGCCAAGCATGCTCGCTCATCACTAGTATGTGTGTATATGTGTGTGTATATATATATATATCTATGTCTCAAGGCCAGTTGTTCTGATATACTTATACTGATATACCATAACCTGGATGAATGAGGACCTTCACAGACATAGATCCGATGTAAATGTACATGTTCCCTTTTGCAGTGCTGCATACAGTATTACGCTGCACTAGTTGTTAGATTGAATATCCCATAACTTTCCTCAATGAATGGTCTTGTGACAAAGTTTCCTCTTCCGGACAAGTCGAAGTTTAACAGCTTTGTCCCTCCCTCTCCCTGTGCGTTAAGCAAACGCCGGTCACCAGCGGGGAGGCATTGCTGCAGGCGCAGGAGTTAATCCCAACCTTTAATACTTCTGTTCCCATTTAAAGCATAGCACTTGCACAAGCTTCACGCTCCCCATGTTAACTGTAGTATAACAATAACCTCATTTGTTGGACACAGATGACACAAAAAAAAAACAAAAATAGGTTTGAAAGGCTTCAAAAGGACGACGTAATCATGTGCAGGCTTTTGGCTTAATCAGGATAAACTATATGTACAATCCTAGAAGACTATAGTCTAAGCTTTCACCCCAGCTGAGCTATTCGGAAAGATATTGGCCAGACCACAAAAACCATTTTGGTCAATAGTCCGCTATTCTCCTCTCTCTAGGCAACGCATTTTGGAGCCTTCTCTCCCAAGCTTTATCCCTATATTCCTCAAATTCTCCCTCTCCCAGCCTTCGTAGTTCTTCTTTCCAAAAATAAGCAACAAAAAAAAAAATTACAATACACAGGATTTCAGTTAAAAATAACACCAGCCATTGTCGCCTGCTTACGTGAGATCCAAGGGCTATTGTTGCTTAACATTTTACAACATGAATAGAAGTAACCTAGCTCAGAGCCCGGGAGTCACATACTGTTTCTTTGGCATGTCTAAATGTTGGGCCCATCTGTCAATGTGGCATCGTGCCCATCATCAAGGTGGTTTTATTTTCCTCTGGGCAAAGGTGCCAAACAAAGATGGATTAAAAGGAATGGACCATGTTCTTTTCAGGAAAGGGGGGGAAGAGAAATATTAAAATATGGAAATAGTGAGAGGTTAATGCAGAGCAGAACTTTATAGAAAACACCTTTGTGTTTCTTGTGGCGAAGACCTGGCAGCTTACAATGGAATTGGACACATTTTTTTTTTTTTTAATTTAGCATTTTTTTTTTTTTTTTTTTTGGAGCAGTCATGCTGGCTGGAGATCAAACTCTTAAAAATTACAATATGGGGAGTACGAGCTCTGTGCAACACTACAGAATACGTTGGGGCCATACAAGTAATTATTATAGGACTATTACTTTTCTCTGTGTCGTCCTCTTGTAGTTATATATTGTATTTTTTTTTTTTAGTTCTATCTGTATCTGGAAAAGCTGAGTAACAACTA
Organism: Rhinella marina; assembly: GCA_900303285.1. Lineage (NCBI taxonomy): Eukaryota > Metazoa > Chordata > Amphibia > Anura > Bufonidae > Rhinella > Rhinella marina. Next base: position 353 of record ONZH01011326.1, on the reverse strand, counting down.
GTTTGTAACAGCTGCCACATGGACTGTTAGAATTCTACCTAATTATACAGCAATTTATCCCCCACTAAGGGTGTAACAACAAGTATCTTCGGGACAATCTAGCAAAGCTTGGAATAGAGCCCCATTACACTAGAGGTGTCACTTAAAGCTCTTGAGTCCAAGTGCTACCTTTGTAATGGTTCTCAAGCATCCATGTGGGCAGGGACGTAACTACCATAGCAGCAGATAATGCAAACTACTATGGGGCCCAAGGCAAGAGGGGGGCCCAGTCTTAGTTGGGATCATCTCCTCTTCTACTGGGGGGTGAAAACTTGGTCAGGACTCTACCTTCTAAAGGAGGCAACTTTTAGCAA
>ONZH01011325.1:0-32455 GCA_900303285.1 Rhinella marina | reverse complement strand
TTAAGAGGTCTCACCTCTTGGGCCTCCACAAAATTTTAAGAGGTCTCACCTCTTGGGCCTCCACAAAATTTTAAGAGGTCTCACCTCTTGGGCCTCCACAAAATTTTAAGAGGTCTCACCTCTTGGGCCTCCACAAAATTTTTAAGAGGTCTCACCTCTTGGGCCTCCACAAAATTTTAAGAGGTCTCACCTCTTGGGCCTCCACATAATTTTTAAGAGGTCTCACCTCTTGGGCCTCCACAAAATTTTAAGAGGTCTCACCTCTTGGGCCTCCACATAATTTTTAAGAGGTCTCACCTCTTGGGCCTCCACAAAATGTTTAAGAGGTCTCACCTCTTGGGCCTCCACAAAATTTTAAGAGGTCTCACCTCTTGGGCCTCCACATAATTTTTAAAGAGGTCTCACCTCTTGGGCCTCCACAAAATTTTAAGAGGTCTCACCTCTTGGGCCTCCACAAAATTTTAAGAGGTCTCACCTCTTGGGCCTCCACAAAAATTTTAAGAGGTCTCACCTCTTGGGCCTCCACAAATTTTTAAGAGGTCTCACCTCTTGGGCCTCCACATAATTTTTAAGAGGTCTCACCTCTTGGGCCTCCACAAAATTTTAAGAGGTCTCACCTCTTGGGCCTCCACAAAAATTTTAAGAGGTCTCACCTCTTGGGCCTCCACAAAATCTTTAAGAGGTCTCACCTCTTGGGCCTCCACAAAATCTTTAAGAGGTCTCACCTCTTGGGCCTCCACAAAATCTTTAAGAGGTCTCACCTCTTGGGCCTCCACAAATTTTAAGAGGTCTCACCTCTTGGGCCTCCACATAATTTTAAGAGGTCTCACCTCTTGGGCCTCCACAAAATTTTAAAGAGGTCTCACCTCTTGGGCCTCCACAAAAATCTTTAAGAGGTCTCACCTCTTGGGCCTCCACAAAATCTTTAAGAGGTCTCACCTCTTGGGCCTCCACAAAAATCTTTAAGAGGTCTCACCTCTTGGGCCTCACAAAAATCTTTAAGAGGTCTCACCTCTTGGGCCTCCACAAAATTTTTAAGAGGTCTCACCTCTTGGGCCTCCACAAAATCTTTAAGAGGTCTCACCTCTTGGGCCTCCACAAAATTCTTTAAGAGGTCTCACCTCTTGGGCCTCCACAAAATTTTTAAGAGGTCTCACCTCTTGGGCCTCCACATAATTTTAAGAGGTCTCACCTCTTGGGCCTCCACATAATTTTAAAGAGTCTCACCTCTTGGGCCTCCAAACATAATTTTAAGAGGTCTCACCTCTTGGGCCTCCACAAAAATCTTTAAGAGGTCTCACCTCTTGGGCCTCCACAAAATCTTTAAGAGGTCTCACCTCTTGGGCCTCCACAAAATCTTTAAGAGGTCTCACCTCTTGGGCCTCCACAAAATTTTTAAGAGGTCTCACCTCTTTGGGCCTCCACAAAATCTTTAAGAGGTCTCACCTCTTGGGCCTCCACAAAATTTTTAAGAGGTCTCACCTCTTGGGCCTCCACAAAATCTTTAAGAGGTCTCACCTCTTGGGCCTCCACAAAATCTTTAAGAGGTCTCACCTCTTGGGCCTCCACATAATTTTTAAGAGGTCTCACCTCTTGGGCCTCCACAAAATTTTAAGAGGTCTCACCTCTTGGGCCTCCACATAATTTTAAGAGGTCTCACCTCTTGGGCCTCCACAAAATTTTAAGAGGTCTCACCTCTTGGGCCTCACAAAAATTTTTAAGGTCTCACCTCTTGGGCCTCCACATAATTTTAAAGAGGTCTCACCTCTTGGCCTCCACAAAATCTTTAAGAGGTCTCACCTCTTGGGCCTCCACAAAATCTTTAAGAGGTCTCACCTCTTGGGCCTCCACAAAATCTTTAAAGAGTCTCACCTCTTGGGCCTCCACAAATTTTAAGAGGTCTCACCTCTTGGGCCTCCACATAATTTTTAAGAGGTCTCACCTCTTGGGCCTCCACAAAATTTTAAGAGGTCTCACCTCTTGGGCCTCCACAAAATCTTTAAGAGGTCTCACCTCTTGGGCCTCCACAAAATCTTTAAGAGGTCTCACCTCTTTGGGCCTCCACAAAATCTTTAAGAGGTCTCACCTCTTGGGCCTCCACAAAATCTTTAAGAGGTCTCACCTCTTGGGCCTCCACACAAAATCTTTAAGAGGTCTCACCTCTTGGGCCTCCACAAAATTTTAAAAAGGTCTCACCTCTTGGGCCTCCACATAATTTTAAGAGGTCTCACCTCTTGGCCTCCACATAATTTTAAAGAGGTCTCACCTCTTGGGCCTCCACATAATTTTAAGGGGGTCTCACCTCTTGGGCCTCCACAAAATCTTTAAGAGGTCTCACCTCTTGGGCCTCACAAAATCTTTAAGAGGTCTCACCTCTTGGGCCTCCACAATCTTTAAGAGGTCTCACCTCTTGGGCCTCCACAAAATCTTTAAGAGTCTCACCTCTTGGGCCTCCACAAAATCTTTAAGAGGTCTCACCTCTTGGGCTCCACAAAATCTTTAGAAGGTCTCACCTCTTGGGCCTCCAAAAATCTTTAAGAGGTCTCACCTCTTGGCCTCCACAAAATCTTTGAGTCACACCTTCTTGGGCCTCCACATAATTTTAAAGAGGTCTCACCTCTTGGGCCTCCACAAAATCTTTAAGAGGTGTCACCTCTTGGGGCCTCCACATAATTTTTAACAGTCTCACCTCTTTATTCCTCCACACAATTTTTAAGACGTCTCACCTCTGGGCCTCCACAAATTTCCATGAGCCTCTGGCCAGCCTCCACAAAACTGCTTTTTTAACTCAGGTCGGGTCACTGCCTCAATTTGGGCATTTTAAGGCTTCCATGTGTTTGAGTTGTTTTTACATTTTAAAGAAGACATGTCTGCATCTCACACACACACACAATGACAATTTGTCTATTTGGCCTCCATCCATAACTTTAAGGTCTCACCCCCCTCCACCTTAGGTCTCACCTCTTGGGCCTCCACAAATTTTAAGAGGTCTCACCTCTTGGGCCTCCACAAAAATTTTAAGAGGTCTCACCTCTTGGGCCTCCACAAAATTTTTAAGAGGTCTCACCTCTTGGGCCTCCACAAAATTCTTTAAGAGGTCTCACCTCTTGGCCTCCACAAAATCTTTAAGAGGTCTCACCTCTTGGGCCTCCACAAAATCTTTAAAGAGTCTCACCTCTTGGGCCTCCACATAATTTTAAGAGGTCTCACCTCTTGGGCCTCCACAAAATGTTTAAGAGGTCTCACCTCTTGGGCCTCCACATAATTTTTAAGAGGTCTCACCTCTTGGGCCTCCACAAAATGTTTAAGAGGTCTCACCTCTTGGGCCTCCACAAAATTTTTAAAGGTCTCACCTCTTGGGCCTCCACATAATTTTAAAGAGGTCTCACCTCTTGGGCCTCCACAAAATCTTTAAGAGGTCTCACCTCTTGGGCCTCCACAAAATTTTTAAGAGGTCTCACCTCTTGGGCCTCCACAAAATCTTTAAGAGGTCTCACCTCTTGGGCCTCCACAAAAATTTTTAAGAGGTCTCACCTCTTGGGCCTCCACATAATTTTTAAGAGGTCTCACCTCTTGGGCCTCCACAAAATGTTTAAGAGGTCTCACCTCTTGGGCCTCCACAAAATCTTTAAGAGGTCTCACCTCTTGGGCCTCCACAAAATCTTTAAGAGGTCTCACCTCTTGGGCCTCCACAAAATCTTTAAGAGGTCTCACCTCTTGGGCCTCCACAAAATCTTTAAGAGGTCTCACCTCTTGGGCCTCCACAAAATTTTAAGAGGTCTCACCTCTTGGCCTCCACATAATTTTAAAGAGTCTCACCTCTTGGGCCTCCACATAATTTTTAAGAGGTCTCACCTCTTGGCCTCCACAAAATCTTTAAGAGGTCTCACCTCTTGGGCCTCCACAAAATTTTTAAGAGGTCTCACCTCTTGGGCCTCCACAAAATCTTTAAGAGGTCTCACCTCTTGGGCCTCCACAAAATCTTTAAGAGGTCTCACCTCTTGGGCCTCCACAAAATCTTTAAGAGGTCTCACCTCTTGGGCCTCCACAAAATCTTTAAGAGGTCTCACCTCTTGGGCCTCCACAAAATCTTTAAGAGTCTCACCTCTTGGCCTCCACAAATTTTAAGAGGTCTCACCTCTTGGGCCTCCACAAAATCTTTAAGAGGTCTCACCTCTTGGGCCTCCACATAATTTTTAAACAGGTCTCACCTCTTTAGCCTCCACACAAATTTTAAGACGTCTCACCTCTTGGGCCTCCACAAAATTTTCCATGAGCCTCTGGCCAGCCCACGGCCTCTTCCTGCCTTTTGCGGTCCTACGCATCCCTCAACATCCCCACTGCTTTACCTGCTAGACATGACACTGGGCCAGGTCGGGTCACTGACATCTCAAGCGCCAACAATTTGGGCATTTTAAGGCTTCTGCATGTGTTTGAGTTGTTTTTACATTTTAAAGAAGACATGTCTGACCACATCTCACACACACACACACAATGACAATTAGGGGTGGGGTCTATTTGCTTTCCCCCTTGCCTATGCCATCTGTGGTTGTCATAGGCAACGTGATTTTAAGGGGTGCAGAATTTCATCTTCTTTTTTGTCTAGTTTGGCTTGGGGTCCATGGCAATGTAGAGGAAAGAAGGTTTCCTTGTATGGTCTCACTTTACAGAGAGGTTAGATTGTCTTTGGAGTGTATTGTTGAGAGGCTGTGATAGTGGCGTAATAGTGCGACTTGGGCGCGTTATATGCACCCAGACATGCTTCCCCTGCTGTCCCAGTTGCATTCCAGCAGTGTTGGCATCCTTTTCTGAGGTTTCAGGGTGGACTTGGTGACCTCCAAGTGGTCGAATTGAGATTTCCAAGTGGCGAGCATTTTTTTCCCATAGACTTTAATGGGATTCGATATTCGGTCGAATAGTCGAATTTCGCGGTCTATTCGAATCGAATTTCGAACTTTCGAATATTTCACTACTCGCTCATCTCTATTATAGGTTAGGTAAAAAAAGCCGCTGCTGCTGGAGTCGAAAATTACAAAAAAATGCAGGCAGCTAGTAGAGCATGTCAGCCTTACACAAAAGGATCCATTGTTATAAAGACATAACAATGATATAGCTCAAAATAAGTATAATGCAATAATAAAAAAAATTGCCCCCAAAGGTGTACATAGCCTTTACGTCTCATTTACCCGTCAGTGTTTTGGTCATTGATTTCCATCAGTGATTGTGAGCCAAAACCAAGATTGGAGCCTCCACAGACATAAGGTATAAAGGGAAAGATCTGCTCCTGTTCTGGGTTTAGAGCCGGACCTGGTTTTGGCTCGCAATCACTAATGGAAATCACTGACCAAAACACTGATGTGTGAATGAGGCATTATGAAAACAGAATTGAATAGAAAGCTAATGCAAATACTTCCCTTCTTTTATTATCTGTTGTTGTTGTTTTTTTTAGATTCCAAAAACAAGGAATCTATTTTTCTTCTATTATGTTAGGTTTGCCAAATACACAGTATCTGTTCCTCTATAGGAGTAAATAAATATATTTCTTGCATACTACTGTAAAAACTGTTAAGAATTGTATCCTTGTGCCCTGGGTATAATATATTTATACTGTATTATGTGAGTGTATATACAATATAGTATGTCAAACAATGTATATCTTAACATGTACCATGACCATATCACATGAAAGTTGACAGAATGTTGACTTACTAAATAATGGAAAATAGTATTCAATGAAGAAGTAGCGCACAGGTCTAGGATCAGGGGTGTAGCTAGAAGTGACTGGGCCCCACAGCAAATTTTTTGAACGGGGCCCCCCCAACACCCCCCCACTTTGCAACTCTTTCCTCCCATGCAAATTCCACTCCTATGGCTAGTCATGATCATTCTCTCAGACCAGGCCAGGCTACCACGCCCTCCTTTTCATATATAATATATCCTCATGCGCATATTCAAACAGAGTCTCCCTCCATTCACTTTTTATGGAGCCGCCACAAAATGCCATGCGCTGGCTTGGCTATTTCTGTGAGGCAAGTTGACCAAAAAATGGCTGTTTTGGCACTATTTTATTTTATTTTTTATGGCATTTACCTGAGGGGAAAGATCATGTCAATATTTTATAGAGCAGGTTCTTTACAGACGCAGCTATACCTAATATATGTCTGTTTTTCTTTTTTTTCTGTTTTTATAATTTTATATGACTTTATTATGGGAAAGCTACATTTTTTAAACTTAAAACCTAGGTATCCTACAGGTTAATACTAAAAGAAAAAAAAAAGAAACAGCTAAAGCACAAAATGAAACCAAAAATACTGTATTTTTTTTACATTTACGTCTACGGAGTTGTGTGAGGACTATCTGTACTTTATATTGGTACAGTATGTTGGAGTGTGTATGACTTTTTAAGCAATATTATTTAAAATTTTTGTAGCATGCAATCATAATTGTGATATAAAATTACAGCATGTTGCAGGAAAACTACAACTCCCAGCAGGTCCTGAAGGTCTGCATCTCACAGGGCATGTTAGGAGTTGTAATTTCCAGAGGGGAATGCAGTAAAATGTGAAAGTATATTTTTATTAAACTATAGATTTACCTTTCTCATACTGTCTTGGGGAACTAGAGGCAACCTGTGGCAGCTTCTGTTTCATGGGGGACACAGCAGCGGGACACAGCAGTGGGACACAGCAGCAGCACCACCAGCAGCACGTCTGCACACTCAGGAGACAGTAAAAGCCCGCTGCCGCACTCTGCAGATTCCACAATATGGGCAGGAGACAGGGCTCTATGAGTACACAGCGTGTGTGCATGTGTGCAGCGCAGGGAAAAGGAAGCGCAGGTACCGCACCGCACAGATCAAGAGGCGGAGCCTGCGGCCCACTGAAAAATGGTAGCGCAAGTATCACTGCAGGGCAAGTTAAGTGGCGAGGTGATCGTTACAGTCAAGGTCATCTCGCCAACTTCTGTATTTCTGTGAAGCTCTGCTCTTCCTATTGAAGCGGCAGGCAGCAGCGCTTGCCAGCAGAAAGCTGTGGCTGCCTGCCGCTGCTGATTAATTTGTAGACCGTAACTAGGCACCGGCTCCGCAGTGGGCCAGTCCGAGCCTGATGGGGGGCGGGGGGAAGGATGATGATGGACAAAAGGCCGGCCGCAGGCCCCCAATGTGACCGCACTATAAGTGAAGGGCCCAGCCTGCCCTGAAAAACAATTGCAATCATGATGTTAACTTATCTAACTAAGACTCTGCTCCCAGGCGGCCGGGCCCCTTGTCAGCCCGGGCCCCGAAGCAGTTGCTTCCCCTGCTTCCCCGGTAGTTACGCCACTGTCTAGGATGTTTTTATATACTTTAATACTTTATATACTTTTATGTACTGTATGCCATTCAAGCATTTATAAAATAGTGTTTCATGAAGCACATGTCCATTATATGTACAGTATGTCATACTTTTTTTTTTGCATTGGCCAACTTACACTAAAACAATGTAGCTCAATAGATGTTATAAAAAAAAATATTACATGGTAATATTTCATGATTTTGCTTCCAACCCTCTCTTGACCGCATCCCAGTGAATGGCAGTATACTGTTTTTGCTTCCATCCCTCTCTTCAGTTCAGCCCAGTGAATGCAATCTGGACTGAAGACTTTTAAAGGTTTGTTAAGATAGTGAAATACAATGGCAAAGCCAACCAACAGCAGAAAATAAATAAAACCTGCTATACTCACCGCTTTCTCCAGCACCATCCGCTTTGGTGCTTCTCCTATCTTCCTGCCACTGCTTGTTTATAACTGCAGATGTTATGTGCCTGCAGTGGCGTGTACTGATGTGCAGGTGTGCGACAAATCCAATTACTGTCTTCAGAGGTCTAACACTGATGACGGTGATTGGCTGCAGAGGTCACATGCAGTACATCTGTATGTCATTGTGCATCAAGAGATGGGCTGCTCATTAAGGTTTTTTTAGGCTTGGTCATTAACAGGTTAAAGTTTATTAAGATGCGTTTGTTTTCGCAGAAAGGGTGGAAAACATTTTCGGTACATGTGGAAGGAGTATTATAAAAAAAAATAATAATAATAAGCTGAATGAGACATATTCCTGAATGGATTATTCTGAGTGATAGTAAAGTAGTGTCAGAATTAATATTTTGATGATTACTATTTTTATTACCATCATTATTTTTGCAGTGCCTCAAGATTCAAATAGTAGCACCTTGACAGAGTGAGGATGGTGGCAGCAGCGGCACTAGTAGCCCCATGATGGAGTGGGGACAGTGGCAGCAGCAGTGGCAGTAACCGTGACAATAGTGGCCCCGTGACAGAGTGTGGGGGGGAGGGGCAGAAGCAGTGACAGTAAAGCTATGTTAACATCACAGTTTGTTTCTGTTTTTCTGATCCAGAAAAAGAACATAAAAAAATAAATAAAATAAAAAATCCTATATTTTAAGCATCCATAATGTCTCATTCAGACGGTCTGTATTTTGTCAGTGTTTTGCATCAGTATTTGATCAGTAATTGTAAGCCAAAAAAAGGAGTGGGTCCAAAACAGAGATAAAATATAATATTGATATTGATTATTTGCCATTTGTGTTTTGGACCCACTCCTACTTTTGGTTTGATATAGACAGCTAGATAGTCTGCAAGCCTTTTTGACGGTCTTTATGTAGAGCCAGGCAATGGGGCATCATGTGCTCAATGTGACTGGAATTGTCACCATGGAGACCAGATTTTAAAATAACTGTCTCTTGTCCTATTCACTAGGCTAGTGAGTTCTTCGAATTGACATAGTTGGTTTACCTTCACTTCCCATTCTTAGGATGAGAGAGGGGATTGGCTAAGCCAGTGCAAAGAAATTAAGATTTTGGCAGCCGCTACTAAATGGGCAATGATATTCTTTTTAGGTGGGTTAAAATTCTGGTTTTAATCCTAATACAATGAGTTATTTGACCCCAGGTGTTCCACGTCCAACTTCCTGGAGGGCCAGGTGACATTCAGCACTAATTGTTCTGTGATGCCCTTACATGTCCAGGGCTGCACATGTGCTGCACTGAAGGGATCGCCGTGTATCTACCCTTTGACAACAGGTGTGGGTTACCAGCTCATGTCATCATAGAGATCGGGGATTGTAATACTGGAGCGGACAAATTTATTTGGTAAAAGACTAATTTATTTGCTAAAAGACACATTTTTTCCCTACAAGACTAATGTTTTCACTTAAAGAATACTTTTTCATATAAAAAAATAATTTTTCCAACAAAAATCTATCAACTCGTGGGGGCACCTCTGCTGTATGAATAATCAATTTATTTGCACCGCCCACAGGGTGTTAAATAAGACCGCTCTGTAACACTAAATCACAGTAACTGTTTGGCTAACAGAAGCGGTTAAATATCAGTGTGAACACTCCACAAACAGTAGAATGAGACAGCAGGTGTATCACCCCATTAGTGAATCAGGGCCTAATAGAATTGCTTATCTATTAATCAATATGAACATGCCACAAACAGTAGAATGAGACAGGCATATCACCCCAATTTGTGAATCAGGGCCTAATAGAATTGCTTATCTATTAATCATTGTGGACATGCCACACACAGTAGAATTATAGGTACCCTTGTTAGTTAAAACTTAACTTTTATTCCTTCTACTAAGATAAAAAATACACAAGGAGGTGAAGACATATATAAACTCCCAGAGTAGGTAACTGACCGAGGGGCAGGCTATTATTTCAGAAGGTAGGTCCAGTGATGGGTGCCCTCAAATGGCTAACCCTAAAACACTTGCCCTAGCTTGCTTTTCTAGGAAGAAGGGAAACCCTCAATGGCTGATGTCGGAGCACCCATCCTGAAAAGGACGACCCCCAGCCTCCGGAACCTTGGATCTGTCTATTCAGTACCTAACTCTAATGCTATCTATGCATCTGTCACTCTGACGCATTTCTTCCTATGTATAGGGTCATCAGGGAGAGAGTGCTGTGGCAGCAATTAGTTACATGGCAGTGGCAAAGGTATATCCACACTTACCAGAAATATATAGGGCGTCCAATATCCACCTCTATGCCCCATTTGCAAATCCCATTGGAGGGGAGGGACCCGATCAGAGCACGCTAGCTGCACGTGCAGGTCTACTTCCTGCCTCCCAAACCGGAAGTGACGCGCACCAGGGGCGGAATCGTTACTATGGGGACCAGGCAGCGCGTCCCCGGCAGGTCCTGTACGCTGCCGCTATCCGACTGTTATGATGCGCTGGATGAGGCTATCATCCAGCACAACAGGGACAGCATGCTCATAGGATATGTATACACAGACATGCCATAACGCACTTTTAACATTGTGTTGGTATGTGGGTCAGTGTTCGTTAACAAGATACATACTGTTTGTTGAATGTAATAACTTAAGACTCTGCACACAGTAATGCCCCCATATTTAATCTATGCAGTCTCTTGATCACGGACTCACATAAAAATAATAATAATTGGGCAAATTTCCTGTGTATATAGTGTCAGAGATCACAACAAATAAATAGATAAAAGCCCATATGAGTAGTGTCTGGGCTTATATTGACTATATTATATATCCCTTTTCGGAGGTATTGCCTGCCCCTCGGTCAGTTACCTACTCTGGGAGTTTATATATGTCTTCACCTCCTTGTGTATTTTTTATCTTAGTAGAAGAAATAAAAGTTAAGTTTTAAGTAACAAGGGTACCTCAGCTTTAGTTGTCTATAGTGATCAGCCCAAGAGGTAGTGAGTAACAGTATCCTTCGTCTGGTATACTCACAGTGCACTTCGTAATTGTTGTATTAGCTCAAGTTAGTGCAGATTGCAGGTTTCCTTTTGCTGGCTCCAAACTTAGAGTCATGGGCAACAGATACTAAGGACGTGTTTTCAGAGAATGAATACATTCAAACAACCTCCTCAACCAGCATTAAAAACATTTTTAAGGATCTAACGAACACCTATAAAGATCTAATAGTGTCATGGTGGGAGATCCAGGCTCTTGAGCATTACTTGAAGGAAGGAATAGTCCCAAAAGGGTTCAGAATTAACTTGGTTCCAGCAGACAGAATTAGAACTACTAGTTTAGTGAAAAAGTGGGAAGAGGAGGCCACAGCCAGTTCCCATAGATTCATGCGTCTTCTTCTAGAGGAGGAAAAATCTTCCCTAGAAGCAAAACAGAGAAAAGTAAATAGTCTAAGGGAACGGACACTCAAACTAAAAGACGATACTCTGTTTCAAAAGAAAGAGGACCTACTGCAGAACACTATTGATAAGTTCCAATATACCATACGTCAACGCAAACACCAACAGTACGTTAGAGATTCCACAGAGTTCAAAGAAAACAGAGCATATCTGTTCCTGAGTAAAACCCAACAAAAGGAAATACACTCAGAGATCTCCTCCTCAAAGGCTGAGGTCACAGACAGTGAGGGGGCGAGGGGTAGAAGTAGAGGTCGAGGAGGCAGAGGGAAACCAAACAAGGGACACTACGGGAAGCGTTTTGACAATTTACCACCATGTACTGTAACCCAAACCTCCGGTCCCTCATCATCTATACTTGCCTCTCCCTCTGCGTCTTTTTTATCACAAGGTTCCCTGACGCCCCCGTACCAATTAAGAAACAAGATGCAGGGCCCGACACAAATTCAGTGACTGAAAGAGCCAGGTTCCAAATCATGAACCTATCCTCCTACACTTTAACAGAGACTGATATGACCCTCTTAAGTAAAGGTCTCTCTTTTGTGCCAATGGTTAAATATGATAGCTTAGAGTGGAGTAAGGACATTGCCCTCTTCACTCGTAAGCTACTGTGGCACAAACACTTCCGGATGGAAGATAAAAAGAAATGCGAAACATTAGAGATCTGGCAGCTACGAGAAACCTCAAGGACTTACTGGTAGAGGGGGAAAGGGACAGATCAAAGGGTCCCTTTACCACTCTTAAACTAAAGAGTAAAAAGATGCCACTCCCACTGGCTGACTCTCATATCTCTATTTTTCATGATTTAGTAATGCAGGATTTGGAAAATTAATGAGAACATAGGAGGAGTGAGGAATCTAACTGATGACGAGTACAAGTCTCTGAGGAAACTTGAGAGAGATTGTGGTCTGGTAATAAAACCATCCGACAAGGGTGGAAATGTGATATAGAAGAATGGACCGGCACTCACAATATGGATGCAAATAATCTTCTTTTATTGTCACATAAAAATAATTGTGACGCGTTTCGGCTCACATACGAGCCTTTATCAAAGGTTGGAAATGTGGTCGTGATGGATCACACCACCTACAAACAAATATGTTTGGATATACTGAGAGACACTGACTCATATAGAGTTCTGCAAACAGATCCAGGTCCGATTTTTTCAGATGAACTTTCACGAAGGGTCTAACATCAAAGTTGATTGATCAGGCTGAATTCGATTTCCTCATGCCTAAGTTTCCTAAAGGCCACACTCTGTGCCTTACCAAAGATACACAAGGGCCTGTCCACACTGAAGTGATGCCCTATAGTCTCGGGGGTAGGCAGCTTGGGCCAGGATGTGGGCCTTTATATTGACAGGATCATCAGACCCTTCGTAGAGTCGCTCCCCTCCTATATCCGTGACACGGCGGACCTGCTCGGTGGATGGAGATGTTCTGTTTGCATCCATAGACGTAGAAACTCTCTACAGCTCGATCCAACACCATCTAGGACTGCGAACTGTGGAGAGCTTTCTCTCTACCAGAGACTAGCGTCTGTCGGAACATAATAAATTTGTCCGGGACTTCCTGGAATTTAGTCTGACCTGGAATTATTTTGGCTTCAATAACTGCCACTACCACCAGCTCAGGGGCACCGTTATGGGTAGCCCCTGCACACCGGCTTATGCAAATTTGCTCCTGGGTTGGTGGGAGTCAAACTACATCTGGGCAGAGGATCTCAGCCAGTGGCATGACAAGATACTGCTCTGGTTGAGATTTATTGATGATGTGTTTGTACTCTAGCGAGGTACCGAGGAAGCATTTGGTGCGTATGTAGAGTCCATTAATAAGAACGATGTGGGTTTTTAGATTTACACACACATACAATTGACATTCCCTTCCATTCTTGGATGTCCTGATTGAGAGAGGGCCTAACAACAATCTCATGACATCAGTGTTTCACAAAACGACTGCGACAAACAGTCTATTACAAAGGGAAAGCGCACACCCCTTTGCGTTACGAAAAGGGATACTAAAGGGGCAATACCTCAGACTTGCTCGAATATGAGAATTTTCAGGAATCAGGCGGACGACATGAGACAGAGATTTGCGGACAGGGGATACCCAGATGATATCCTAAGATCAGCTTTTGAGTCAGCATTCACACAAACCAGAGAGTCACTCCTAGTCCCCAATAAATTAACTAGGGATGAAAAGACCTCAGGGACAATTTGAATCATTGGGAGATTTGACAATGCCCATGCTAGAGTGAGGCAGATTATTAAAAAATACTGGGGCATCCTAAGGACAGACCCAGACCTCACTGACATAATCGGAACGTACCCACAGTTCACCTATAGAAGAGGGAGGAGTCTTAGAGATAGACTAGAGAACAGCTTCTATCAGTCCCCGGAAAAACCAGGCACTTGGCTTGCAAGACACCTCCTTAGGACGTTCCGGTGCGGGAAATGTGTAGCATGTGGACAGATCAACCCAACTAAGAAGTTCAAGAGTTCAAGCACAGGGACAGAATATGATATATTGGACTTCATAAATTGACAGACTACTGGGGTAGTCTACCTGGCACAGTGTAGCTGCCCCATGGACTATGTCGGCAAAACGAAAAGGGAGTTCTGGCGTAGGATTAGGGACCACATACATGACACACTAAATGAAAAGGACATCTCGATTGCTTGTTATTTGATCCAGGTTCACAATAGCGACATCTCCTGTATTAAATTCACAGGAATACAGCATGTCGCACAACCAAAAAGAGGTAGAGATTGGGAAAAATTAATCCTAAGGGCAGAAGCTAAATGGATCTTTCGCCTTAAATCAGTCTCTCCCAAAGGCCTGAACGAGTATCTTTCCTTCAAGCCGTTTCTATAGGCTTGGGCCATAGGATCACATCCTGTTAGTCTATTCTCCCCCACTCAGAAGTGATCCAGTAACTAAACCCTAGGTTGAGTCTCCCCGGAACCCAAAAGGGTCCGAACTGCAGAGGGATAAATTAAACTTGAGAAGGCTCTGGTAGGTGTAATGACCCTTATGGCATCTCTTATTCATCAGTTTGGTTCAACCAGCCCGATGAGGGGCGCTGTACATTGAATCTGTGTGAAGGATGTCTGGCATATCCAATAGGAGCTCGGACACACTTCACCTATGGACTAGGTTTTACCAGAACTTGCTTAAGTCCTGGTAATGTGGATGACCCCCAATACAGCTCTGTGTGATTTGCGTGATCTAACTAGCTTCCTGAGGGGGCGCTGCCAACTTTACCTCTGAAAAGGGATATCTAATATAGCCAATATAAGCCCACACACTACTAATACACAAATAGGCTTTTATCTATTTATTTGTTCTGATCTCTGACACTATATACACAGGAAATTTGCCCTTTTATTATTATTTTTATGTGAGTCTGTGATCAAGCGGCTGCATAGACTAAATATGGGGGCGTTACTGTGTGCAGAGTCTTAAGTTATTTCATTCAACAAACAGTATGTTTCTTGTTAATGAACACTGACCCACATACCAACACAATGTTAAAAGTGCGTTATGGCACGTCTGTGTATACATATCCTATGAGCATGCTGTCCCTGTTGTGCTGGATGATAGCCTCATCCAGCGCATCATAACAGTCGGATAGCGGCAGCGTACAGGACCTGTCGGGGATGCGCTGCCTGGTCCCAATAGTAACAATTCCGCCCCTGGTGCGAGTCACTTCCGGTTTGGGAGGCAGGAAGTGGACCTGCACGTGCAGCTAGCGTGCTCTGATTGGGTCCCTCCCCTCCAATGGGATTTGCAAATGGGGCATAGAGGTGGATATTGGACGCCCTATATATAGTGCCTTGCGAAAGTATTCGGCCCCCTGGAACTTTTCAACCTTTTGCCACATTTCAGGCTTCAAACCAAAAGATATAACATTTTAAATTTTTGGTGAAGAATCAACAAGTGGGTCACAATTGTGAAGTGGAATGAAATTTATTGGATCATTTAACCCCTTCCCGACCAGCGCCGTACATGTACAGCGCTGCGGGAAGTAAGTTACCGACCGGCACCATAGGCATCCGGCTGCTATCTACGGTAGCCTGTGAGATCCAGCCCCCTGGATCTCACAGGCAGTAAGGCTGGAAGTGTATTACTGTGTGTAATACACTTCCAGCCAATGCATTACAATACAGAAGTATTGTATTGCATTGTAAAGGGCATCAGACCCAAAAAGTTAAAAAAGTGTAAAAAAAAGAAAGTGAAAAAAAAGTGAAAAAATAAAGTTTTACAAAAAAAGGTTTAAATGTTCCAAAAAAAAGCGTCCTTTTCACAAAATAATATTTAAAAAATTGTAAAAAATAGTGAAAAAAATAAAAATAGACATATTAGGTATCGCCGCGTCCGTATCGACCGGCTCTATAAAAATATCACATGATCCACCCTGCCAGGTGAACGCAGTAAAAAAAAAAAAAAAACTGTGCCAAAACAGCCTTTTTTTGGTCACCTTCCCTTACAAAAAGTATAATAGCAGGCGATCAAAAATGCGTATTTACCCCAAAATGGTACCAATCAAACTGTCAACTCGTCCCGCAGAAATGTAGACCCTACCTGAGACAATTGCCCAAAAAATAAAAAAAATATGGCTCTCAGAAAATAGCAACACAAAAAAAGATTTTATTCTGTTCAAAAATGCATCTAATGTGTAAAACTTTCCAAAAATAAAAATGTTTGACATATTGGGTATCGCCGCGTCCGTAACAACCTGCTCTATAAAAATATTACATGAGATGGCCCCCCAGGTGAATTCTGTAAAAAAAAGTAAAAAAAACTATGCCATAACAGACGTTTTTTTTTCACCTTGACTCACAAAAAGTATAATAGCAGGCGATCAAAAATGCGTATTTACCCCAAAATGGTACCAATCAAACTGTCATCTTGTCCCGCAGAAATGTAGACCCTACCTGAGACAATCACCCAAAAAATAAAAAAAATAAGGCTCTAAGAAAATAGCAACACAAAAAAAAGATTTTATTCTGTTCAAAAATGCATCTAATGTGTAAAACTTTCCAAAAATAAAAATGTTTGACATATTGGGTATCGCCGCGTCCGTAACAACCAGATCTAAAAAAATATTACATGAGATGGCCCCCCAGGTGAATGCTGTAAAAAATTTTTTTTAAAAACTATGCCATAACAGCCATTTTTTTTACCTTGCCTCACAAAAAGTGTAATAGCAGGCGATCAAAAAGTCTAATGTACCCCAAAATGTTACCAATGAAAATGTCACCTCGTCACACAAAAAATGAGCCCCCACATAAGACAATAACTCAAAAAAATAAAAATCAATGGCTCCCGCAAACCTATCCATCAAAATCTGTGCTGCAAAATCCATATGGCGCTCCTTCTGTTCTGAGTCCTGCCATGTGCCCCCACAGCAGTTTACCACCACATATGGGTTGTTGCCGTATTCAGGAGAAAATGGGGAACAAATCATAGGGTGCTTTTCTCCTGTTACCCCTTGTGAAAATGAAAAATTTGGGGCTAAAGCAACATTTTATTGGAAGAAATGAAACTTTTCATTTTCACAGCCAAGTGTTTCCAAATTCCATAAAACGCTTAGGTGGTCAAAGTGGCAAGTACCCCCCTTAATATATTCTTTGAAGGGTGTAGTTTCCAAAATGGGGTCACTTTTTGAGGGTTTCCACTGTAGGGGTACGTCAGGGTCTCTCAATTACTAAATGGTGCCTAAAAACCATTCTAGCAAAATCTGCCTCCAAAATCCGTATGGCGCTCCTTTCCTTCTGACCACTGCCACAAACCCATAGAGACGTTTACCACCACATATGGGGTATTTCTGTAAACTGCAGAATCAGAGTAATGTATATTGAGGTTTAGTTTGCTGTTAACCCTTTCTGTTTTGCAAGAAAAAAATTATTAACATGAATAATCTACCAAAAAAGTGAAATTTTGAAATTTCACCTCCATTTTCCATTAATTCTTGTGGAACACCTCAAGGGTTAACAAAGTTTGTAACAGCAGTTTTTTATAATTTGAGGGGTGTAGTTTCTAAAATGGGGTCATTTATGGGTGGTTTCCATTACTTAAGCCCCTCAAAATCACTTTATATCTGAATTGGTGCTTAAAAAAATGGTTTTGGAAATTTTGTTAAAAATTTGAAAAATGGCTTCTAAACTTCTAAGCCTTCTAACGTCCCAAAAAAGTAAAATGACATTTATAAAACGATGCCAACATAAAGTAGACATATGGAGAATGCAAAATAATAACTATTTTTGGAGGTATTACTATGTATTTTGAAAGTAGAGAAATTGAAATTTGGAAATTTTAAAATTTTTCCAAATTTTTGGTAAATTTGATATTTTTTTTATAAATAAAAATGAAATATTTTGCCACAAATTTACTACTGTCGTGAAGCACAATATGTGACGAGAAAACAATCTCAGAATGGCTTGGATAAGTAAAAGCGTTCCAAAGTTATTACCACATAAAGTGACACATGTCAGATTTGCAAAAAATGGCCTGGTCAGGAAGGTGAAAACAGGCCCGGGGTTGAAGGGTTTAAACTTTTTTTGTAATAATAAAACTGAAAAGTGGGGCGTGCAAAATTATTCGGCCCATTTACTTTCAGTTCAGAAAACTTGAGGATCTCTGAATGATCCAATGTTGTCCTAAATGACTGATGAAGATAAATAGAATCCACCTGTGTGTATTCAAGTCTCCGTATAAATGCACCTTCTCTGTGATAGTCTCAGGGTTCTGTTTAAAGCACAGAGAGCATCATGAAGACCAAGGAACACACCAGGCAGGTCCGTGATACTGTTGTGGAGAAGTTGAAAGCTGGATTTGGATACCAAAAGACTTCCCAAGCTTTAAACATCCCAAGAAGCACTGTGCAAGCGATCATATTAAAATGGAAGGAGTATCAGACCACTGCAAATCTACCAAGACCCGGCCATCCCTCTAAACTTTCATCTCAAACAAGGAGAAGACTGATCAGAGATGCAGCCAAGAGACCGATGACCACTCTGGATGAACTGCAGAGATCTACAGCTGAGGTGGGAGAGTCTGTCCATAGGACAACAATCAGTCGAACACTTCACAAATCTGGCATTTATGGAAGAGTGGCAAGAAGAAAGCCATTTCTCAAAGATATCCATAAAAAGTCTCGTTTACAGTTTGCCACAAGCCTGGTAGACACACCAAACATGTGGAAGAAGGTGCTCTGGCCAGAAGAAACCAAAATCAAACTTTTTGGAAACAATGCAAAACGATATGTTTGGCGTAAAAGCAACACAGCTCATCACCCTGAACACACCATCCCCACTGTCAAACATGGTGGTGGCAGCATCATGGTTTGGGCCTGCTTGCAGGGACAGGGAAGATGGTTAAAATTGATGGGAAGATGGATGGAGCCAAATACAGGACCATTCTGGATGAAAACCTGTTGGAGTCTGCAAAAGACCTGAGACTAGGACGGATATTTATCTTCCAACAAGACAATGATCCCAAACATAAAGCAAAATCTACAATGGAATGGTTCAAAAATAAACGTATCCAGGTCTTAGAATGGCCAAGTCAAAGTCCAGACCTGAATCCAATTGAGAATATGTGGAAAGAGCTGAAAACTGCTGTTCACAAACGCTCTCCATCCAACCTCAAAGAGCTCGAGCTGTTTTGCAAGAAAGAATGGACAACAATTTCAGTCTCTAGATGTGCAAAACTGATAGAGACATACCCCAAGCGACTTGCAGCTGTAATCGCAGCAAAAGGTGGCGCAACAAAGTATTAATGCAAGGGGGCTGAATAATTTTGCACGCCCCACTTTTCAGTTGTATTATTACAAAAAAAGTTCAAATGATCCAATAAATTTCATTCCACTTCACAATTGTGACCCACTTGTTGTTGATTCTTCAACAAAAATTTTAAATGTTATATCTTTTTGTTTGAAGCCTGAAATATGGCAAAAGGTTGAAAAGTTCCAGGGGGCCGAATATTTTTGCAAGGCACTGTATACCTGGTAAGTCTGGATATAGCATACTGTATAAGAGCGACGGTTCTAAAATGAAAGAAACAAACCTTTATTATTAACGCTAAGAATAAAATAATGTTGTGTCGCTGAATCCCTAAAGTGTGAGTATGTAGCCTCACACTTGTGATAGGGGGAGGTGGGAATAGGAATACCACTTTTTATGGATCAACACAGTGTGTATTCTCTTTCATCTAAAATGAATCCCCACTGTTGGAATCCCTGATCTATTGTGGGCTTCAGTTCCAAAGCTCTTTGGGTTCCAGAGCTAGGAGCTGACAAAGGCCCAATCGTGAGAGATGTCCCACTACCTTGTAGCATCGGCTATACTGGTTACTGACTACCGTAGAGGAACGTTGAGGGATGTGATCCTTATAGGCAGTAATGGTAATAGGAAGTCCCAACAAATCCTCCTAGAGGCGGGTTGCTCAATACTAGGAATAAGTGGATCCCCTCCATCAAAGGTCCATATACATTTGACCATAGGAGAGGATCCCTGCCTGTCTTGCAACTCGCCAAATAAGTAAAACTGAGCCCCTACTCGACGCGTTTCTGAAAGCTTGTAATAGCTGTCTCTTCAGGAGTTACTGGGCTAAACAAGTTAAGAAAGAGCGGAGCGCTACTAGTAAGAATGTGAGCAGGAGACGCTGCATGTGTTTTAAGGCAGCGTGCCGGCACTGGTATGGCCTTGCGCTGCCGCCCGCTCCCGCTCTATTTGTAGAGAGCAGCTAGGGTGCGAGGAAGGCGCTGGTTCGGAGTGGCCAATCACAAGAAAGGGGGCGTGGTCTTGTGTTCACTGTGCTCTCCTTTCAATTCCCGATCTGTAATGTAACATTGGTGCCTGCTTGCGCTAATAGGTAAGGAAAGGGGGATCATAAGGCGGACTTAGAGTATAATAACAAGGAGACCTATTGATGCTTCATGGAGGCGTAAAGTGGTGTGGCCTCTCGGACAGGGAGTGTGTTTATTATTAATTTGATGATATAAACCTAAGAGGGCATCCAGAGATGGCCTACAATGAGTGTCATCTACGGCATAAAATGAGTGTCACCTATGGCATATTATGAGTGTCATTCTGCCTGGGAGAAAGTAGCACTCGCAACTCCTCCCGGCGCTTCACGGATCCCTCCAATGGGCAGAATCGGTGACTGTCACGTCCATGACCCCTAAAGTTGTAATCTGGGCAGATGGAGATGGAGACAGCAAAAGGAGTTAAGTTCAAAGCAGCATCCCTACGTATGTAAGTTTTGATATAGGGTCCCTGCTTATTTGACGGAGTGTTATTTAACTGGAAGGGACATATCTGCTCCCAAGGACAGGTCCAGTAAAGTGTCCTTTCCTAGAGGGGATATAAGGACATGTACAGTGGAGCAGGGGATAGGGAGGATGGCATGAGTAGGGGTTATAAACAATGGTTATACTCCTATCAAGCAAGTGTAACTACTTCTGTTATTCAATCCTTTTGGTTTTCCGTTTTCAGTCGAAAGATCCACTCCAGTTCCTTCTGTAGAAGTTTGTTATCCAGATCTCCTCCTCTGCTGGAGTAGCTAACTTGTTTGATACCCTGAAATGTTAACACTCTTGGATTGCCCTTATGTGTGTCATTGACATGTTTTGCGCTTGGTGTGTCGCATTTGTTTCTCACATCTCCCAGATGTTCACCAATCGGTTTCTTCAGTTCACGGGTAGTCTTCCCCACGTACTGAAGACCGCAAGAACAAGTAATGAGGTAGATGACCCCCGTCGTTCTGCAGTTGTTATATGATCTTATGGTGAACATCTGGTTGGTGACTGTGCTCCTGAAATTTCTTCCCACACTTAGTGAACTGCAGGTAGCACAGCCTCGACATCTGAAGTTACCTGTGATATTCATTGTCAGCCACGTTTGGGACCTTTTAGGTGTTAAAAAAACTGTGTACCAGGTGGTCCCTAAGGTTGCATCCTCTCCGGTAAGTGATGAGAGGTGTGGCACTAATCTGGTTACCAATATCTGGGTCAGTTTGTGGGATACTCCAGTGGCACAGGAGAATTTCTCTCACCGCATTATGTGCCACATCATATGTCCCAATGATTCTGACATCACCATCTGTGTCATTAGGTAGTTTAGGGACTAGAAAGTCTTTTCTGTCCCTACAGCAGGCATGGTGATATGCCTGTTTAAGGACTTCATCTGGGTATCCTCTGTTGAGAAAGTCTGGATATACCTTTGACACTGCCATGTAACTAATTGCTGCCACAGCACTTATCTCTCCCTGATGACCCTATACATATACATATTCCTAGAAAAGCAAGCTAGGGCAAGTGTTTTAGGGTTAACCAGTTGAGAGCACCTGTCACTGGGAGTTTATATATGTCTTCACCTCCTTGTGTATTTTTTTTTTATCTTAGTAGAAATAATAAAAGTTAAGTTTTAACTAACAAGGGTACCTCAGCTTCAGTTCTTTATAGTGATCAGCCCAAGAGATAGTGAGTAACAGTATCCTACGTCTGGTACACTCACAGTGCACTTTGAAACAGTAGAATTAGACAGGCGTATCATCACAATTTGTGAATTAGGGCCTAACAGAATTGCTTATCTATTAATCATTGTGTCTATCTAAAACAGAACAGATTAAAGGGGTTGTGTCATCTCAGACAATAGGGGCATTTCGCTAGGATATGCCCCTCATTGTCTGGTAGGTGCAGGTCCCACTTCTGTTTCTGTTCCTGTACTGTTCCTGCTGTCACACTATGCTCTTCCATCAGTGTGTAAAAACTCTCCCTACGATCCCCCTGCACTATCCCTTTCCAATATTCTACAATTAAAAGCTTTCTAACACACTGTCCCTAGCGCTTGCCACATCTCTCCCTATGTTCAGTTAGCATAGTAACATAGTTTATAAGGCCGAAAAAAGACATCTGTCCATCCATTTCGGCCTGTTATCCTGCAAGTTGATCCAGGGGAAGGCAAAAAAGCCCAGTGAGGTAGGAGTCAATTTTCCCCACTTTAGGGGGAAAAATTCCTTCCCGACTCCAAACGGACAATCAGAATAACTCCCTGGATCAACGACCCCTCTCTATAGCCTGTAATATTATTACCCTCCAGAAATACATCCATTCCCCTCATGAACACTTTTAGTGAACTTACCATCACCACCTCCTCAGACATAGAGTTCCATAGTCTCACTGCTCTTACCATAAAAAATCCTCTTCTATGTTTGTGTACAAACCTTCTTTCCTCCAGACGCAGAGGATGTGCCCTCGTCACAGTCCCAGACCTGGGAATAAATAGATAATGGGAGAGATCTTTGTACTGACCCCTGATATATTTATACATAGTTATTAGAGCTCCCCTCAGTCGTCTTTTTTCTAAAGTGAATAACCCTAATGTTGATAATCTTTCTGGGTACTGTAGTCCACCCATTCCAGTTATTATTTCAATGCCCTCCTCTGAACCCTCTCCAGCTCTGCTATGTCTGCATTGTTCACAGGAGCCCAGAACTGTACACAGTACTCCATGTGTGGTCTAACTAGTGATTTTTAAAGTGGCAGGACTATGTTCTCATCACGGGCATCTATGCCTCTTTTGATGCAACCCATTATCTTATTGGCCTTGGCAGCAGCTGTCTGACACTGGTTTCTACAGCTTAGTTTGCTGTTCACTAAAATTCCCAGGTCCTTTTCCATGTCAGTGTTACCCAATGTTTTACCATTTAGTATGTACTGGTGACTTGCATTATTCCTTCCCATGTGCATAACCTTACATTTGTCAGTGTTAAACCTCATCTGCCACTTATCTACCCAAGCCTCCAGTCTATCCAGATCCATCTGTAGCAGTGTACTGTCCTCTTCTGTGCTAATTACTTGACACAGTTTAGTGTCATCTGCAAAAATTGATATTTTACTGTGCAAGCCTTCTACAAGATCATTAATAAATATATTGAAGAGAATAGGGCCTAATACTGACCCCTGTGGTACCCCACTAGTGACAGTAACCCAATCTGAGTATGTGCCATTAATAACCACCCTCTGTCTTCTATCACTGAGCCAGTTACTTATCCACATACAGACATTTTCTCCCAGGCCAAGCATTCTCATTTTATATACTAACCTTTTATGTGGTACAGTGTCAAATGCTTTGGAGAAGTCCAGATATACATCCATTTATTCACCGCAGTCAAGTCTAGAACTTACCTCCTCATAGAAACTGATTAAATTAGTTTGACATGACCGATCCCTCATGAAGCCATGGTGATATGGAGTTATTTGCTTATTTTCACTGAGGAACTCCAAGAAAACCTTCAAACAGTTTACCCATGACAGATGTTAAACTTACCGGCCTATAGTTCCCAAGCTCTGTTTTTGGACCCTTTTTGAATATTGGCACCACAGTTGCTATGCGCGAATCCTCTGTAATACTTCCTGTCAGTATAGAGTCCTTAAATATCAGAAATAAGGGTCTGGCTATGACATTAGTTGATAGTAAAATGACAGAGACAGCGCAGGATGAGGGTTTTATAGGGCTGTGACATCACAGGGGATGGCTGATTGCTGATCTGCTGATTGGCTGGCTGCAAAGCATCATGTGTCATATCGCGTTCCCAGGCTTCTTACTTTCACTTTGTAATACGTGTAACTGCCATTTTAGGGAAAAAAAAAAACTATTTGTTACCAACAAGCACAAGGAAATTCAGATTTGTGGCATATCGATTTTTCCTGAAATTCGGAATGAACTCAATTTGTTTCACTTCGATTCGCTCAACACTATACATAATACTAATGTACTTGAGCAGTTGTCATCCTGTCAAACAATTCTTGCCATCTATACTGTCATTAAGTTATCAGGCAGTGCCTCATTATATTACTGAGCACTAGTAGATTGGAAATAGTGACAGGTAACCTGTTTCTCTGAAACATTACTTTTTTGTTCATTATTGCAGTTCAGTCTTTATGACAGACTGGCATAGAACAATGTGCACCACATTGCAGTGCATACTATACAGAGATGCATACAACATGTGCATTGTACATAGACAGGGGCATTATTTATATTACCTACCTGAGCATTATTCACACCAAGAGAGTTTGTCTTGGCTCTGCAGGTATGACACACTGTAACATACTGGCAAATAAAGGTAAAACCTGGCAAATTTTTAAAAACCTGTCCTGTCGAAATGTCATCATGGCTTACTTTACTAATTCCTCTACTTTACTGACTTTGCAGATACTTTAGCCAAACTCTCTATTTTCACGTTTAAGCCACATTATTTTAGCTCTGTTGAATATTTTTTCTTTATTTTGAACATGTTTAAAAGCCAGCCATGTTTTAAAGCCAGCCAGCTTTGTTAAGAATAATGCAAAAATCCACAATCCAATTATATGCAACTGAGTTGGAATACATGATGTGAAAAGTCAATAAAAACTAAGACAACTCTATACATATTTTATAATGTAGTATAATAAAATTGGAAAAGTTGTAACTTGCTTGGTGCAAAACCAAAAAAAATTCTTTCCCTATTTTTTTAGTTGGAGCCTGGTAAAGGTTATTTCTAAATAAGAACATTAAGTACAATAATATTTGTAATATTTGTAAAATATTAAGCAGCAAACAGTTATTAAAATACATAAGTGATAACTGAAATGTAGTACTGTGGTGTAGTACTGCAATGTATTATGAAGAACCATTTTATTTTGCATAAATTATAGATGTATAGTACTAATGTATCTTCCTGTTATATAAGAAACAAATGGCTTCAGGTTGCAATTTCATGTCCTGTGTCACTCTTTGTAAGATATGTATTAGAGATGAGAAAATTTCTTTAAATTAGTTTTGCATAGAGATGAGCGAGCATACTCGTCCGAGCTTGGTGTTCGTTCGAGTATTGTATTTCTGTACGTCACTTAATACAACCAAGTCTTTTGCTGCCTGTCACGTATATAGCTTGATCCCAAAAATCTCTGTGCGACATTTGTCTGGGTCGCAGTCTAAATAGCCACCGTCAGTAGGGTGTCAGTTAGCTCTACAATAGTTTCTGCACGTCACGTTCCCAAAAAAACAAAACTCCAAAAAAAAAAATAAGAAAAAATTGTTTTTTAGTTGTTTTAGCTCAGTGATACAAATCCATTTCACACAGCTGCGTGGAACCATTCTGTGTGTCACAGTTCATTACACTCACTCCTATCCGTATTTTCTGTCCAGGTGACACTTTCTGTACGTCACTTAATACAACCAAGTCTTTTGCTGCCTGTCAAGTATATAGCTTGATCCCAAAAATCTCTGTGCGACATTTGTCTGGGTCGCAGTCTAAATAGCCACCGTCAGTAGGGTGTCAGTTAGCTCTACGATAGTTTCTGCACGTCACGTTCCCAAAAAAACAAAACTCCAAAAAAAAAATTTTTTTTTTAAATAGTTTTTTAGTTGTTTTAGCTCATTGATACAAATCCATTTCACACAGCTGCGTGGAACCAATCTGTGTGTCACAGTTCAGCTGTCCACTCACTCCAATCCGTATTTTCTGTCCAGGTGACACTTTCTGTACGTCACTTATTACAACCAAGTCTTTTGCTGCCTGTCACGTATATAGCTTGATCTCAAAAATCTCTGTGCGACATTTGTCTGGGTCGCAGTCTAAATAGCCACCGTCATTAGGGTGTCAGTTAGCTCTACGATAGTTTCTGCACGTCACGTTCCTAAAAAAACAAAACTCCCCAAAAAAATTTTTTTTTTAAATATTTTTTTAGTTGTTTTAGCTCAGTGATACAAATCCATTTCACACAGCTGCGTGGAACCATTCTGTGTGTCACAGTTCATTACACTCACTCCTATCCGTATTTTCTGTCCAGTTGACACTTTCTGTACGTCACTTAATACAACCAAATCATTTGCTGCCTGTCACGTATATAGCTTGATCCCAAAAATCTCTGTGCGACATTTGTCTGGGTCGCAGTCTAAATAGCCACCGTCAGTAGGGTGTCAGTTAGCTCTACGATAGTTTCTGCACGTCACGTTCCCAAAAAAACAAAGCTCCAAAAAAAAATAAAAAAAATTGTTTTTTAGTTGTTTTAGCTCAGTGATACAAATCCATTTCACACAGCTGCGTGGAACCATTCTGTGTGTCACAGTTCAGCTGTCCACTCACTCCAATCTGTATTTTCTGTCCAGGTGACACTTTCTGTACGTCACTTAATACAACCAAGTCTTTTGCTGCCTGTCACGTATATAGCTTGATCCCAAAAATCTCTGTGCGACATTTGTCTGGGTCCCAGTCTAAATAGCCACCGTCAGTAGGGTGTCAGTTAGCTCTACGATAGTTTCTGCACGTCACGTTCTCAAAAAAACAAAACTCCAAAAAAAAATAAAAAAAATAGTTTTTTAGTTGTTTTAGCTCAGTGATACAAATCCATTTCACACAGCTGCGTGGAACCATTCTGTGTGTCACAGTTCTTTACACTCACTCCTATCCGTATTTTCTGTCCAGGTGACACTTTCTGTACGTCACTTAATACAACCAAGTCTTTTGCTGCCTGTCACGTATATAGCTTGATCCCAAAAACCTCTGTGCGACATTTGTCTGGGTCGCAGTCTAAATAGCCACCGTCAGTAGGGTGTCAGTTAGCTCTACGATAGTTTCTGCACGTCACGTTCCCAAAAAAACAAAAATCCAAAAATTTTTTTTTTTTTGAAATAGTTTTTTAGTTGTTTTAGCTCAGTGATACAAATCCATTTCACACAGCTGCGTGGAACCATTCTGTGTGTCACAGTTCATTACACTCACTCCTATCCGTATTTTCTGTCCAGTTGACACTTTCTGTAGGTCACTTAATTAAACCAGACTGAACAAGTTTGTGGGTTTCAGTACAGCAGGCCCATTTATTTTTTATTTTTTATATAATACACTTATATACTGAAAATGTTGAACCCCAGGGCTAAGGGTCGAGGACAAGGGCGTGGGCGTGGGCATTCAATTACTGCAGGGGGCAGAGGCCTTGGTCCTGGGCAGGGTGAGACAGTACTTGCTGATGAGGGAGAAGGGGAACGCCGCAGAGTTACACTCCCTAGCTTCATGTCTCAACTTACAGGGACACGTGGTAGAGGGACACGTGCTTCAAGTAATTTGTCCACCAGTCAGTCTTCCACGCAGTCCACCCACGTTACCCAAGGGAGCACTCCTCTGGCTCCTCCACCTCAACCTCCTTCCCCCCAGTCTGCCCCCTCCCAGGAAAATTTGGAATGCGATCCGGCATACTCTCAGGAACTGTTTTCTGGACCCTTCCCAGAGTCACAAACCACTTCTCAGGTTGCTGCTGACCTCGTTCCCGATGCCCAAGTTTTCCAACAGTCGCAGTCTGTGGGTGATGATGAAGATTATGATGACAATGTTGAGTTAGTGGAAGAAGTTTGTAAAGGGGTGTAGGACGATGAGGAGACACGGTTGTCAGACAGTGGTGAAGTTGTTGTCAGGGCAGGAAGTCCGAGGGGGGAGCAGACTGAGGAATCGGAGGATGACGAGGTGACTGACCCAAGCTGGGTTGATAAGCCGAGTGAAGACAGTGCCTCTGAGGCGAGGCGAGTGCTGCACCAGAACAGGTTGGAAGAGGCAGTGGTGTGGCCAGAGGGAGAAGCAGGGCCAGAGCTGGTGCATCAGCAGCAACTGTTTCACGTAGTGAAGCTCCCGTGGCGAGGCCTAAATGTTCGCAAGTCTGGAGGATCTTTAAAGAAAGTGAGGATGACCGACAGACTGTGGTGTGCAACCTGTGCCACACCAGGATCAGCAGGGGTGCCAGCATGCACAGGCATATGAGTGCTAAACACCCCACTCAATGGAACCAAGGCCGTTCACCACCTCCTGCGGGTCACACCACTGCTCCTTCCCCTGTGTCACTCGCTGCCTCTGCTAGTCAACCCCCAGCCCAGGACCCCGGCAAGAGCGCCTCCCGCCGGAAAACCACACCTTCGCCTCCACGATCCTCCACAGTGTCCACCAATGTGTCCCAGCGCAGCGTTCAGCTGTCTTTACAGCAGACGCTGGAGCGCAAGAGGAAATACAGTTCCACCCACCCACTTGCCCAAGCCCTCAACGTCCACATCTCCAAATTGCTTAGCCTGGAGATGCTGCCCTATAGGCTGGTAGAGACCGAGGCCTTTCGCAATCTCATGGCGGTGGCTGCCCCTCAGTATTCGGTCCCCAGCCTCCACTATTTTTCCTGATGTGCCGTCCCAGCCCTACACCAGCACGTGTCAGAGAACATCCTTCATGCCCTGACCAACGCTGTTTCTGAGAAGGTCCACCTAACCACGGACACGTGGGCAAGTGCTGCCGGGCAGGGACACTACATCTCACTGACGGCACATTGGGTTAACTTGGTGGAGGCTGGGACTGAGACTGACCCTGGGGCTGCTCATGTACTGCCTGCACCGAGGATTACGGGGCCTACCTCGGTCACGGTCTCTCAGACGTACTATGCTTCCTTCTCTGACCCCTCCTCCTCCTCCACCTCCTCCTCCGAATTACCATCCTTGGGCATGGCGCCTTCAGTCGGTAGCTCTAGGCGCAGCAGCAGTGCAGTGGGTAAGCGCCAGCAGGCGGTGCTCAAACTGCTGAGCTTAGGTGACAAAAGGCACACCACCCAAGAGCTGTTACAGGGCATCACGGTGCAGACCGATCTGTGGTTGGCACCGCTGAACCTCAAGCCAGGCATGGTTGTGTGTGACAACGGGAGTAACCTGGTGGCGGCTCTGCAACTCGGCAGACTGACACATGTGCCATGCCTGGCCCACGTGTTCAATCTCATAGTTCAGCGGTTCCTCAAGACATACCCCAATCTGTCTGATTTGCTCACCAAGGTGCGCCGCATCTGTGCGCATTTCCGCAAGTCGACCACAGATGCTGCCACTCTCAGGGCAGCGCAGCGCCGCCTACAACTGCCCGCTCACCGACTGTTGTGTGACGTGCCCATGAGATGGAATTCGACATTAAACATGTTATCCAGAGTTTACCAGCAGCGCAGAGCGATTGTAGACTGCCAGATGTCAACTTCCACCAGAACTGGTAGTCAGGTCAGTCAGCTTCCTCAAGTCTACAATGAGGAGTGGACGTGGATGTCTGATATCTGTCAGGTGTTGAGCAACTTTGAGGAGTCAACACAGATGGTCAGCGGCGATGCCGCCATTATCAGCCTCATCATCCCGCTGCTTTGCCTGTTGAAAAACTCACTGCTCAGCATGAAGTCAGAAGCTTTGCGCTTGTCACAGGAGATGGGGGAAGAAGATACTTCGCTTGATAGCCAGAGCACCCTCCGGTCTGTTTCTCAGCGCGTATCGGAGGAGGGGGATGAGGAAGAGGAGGAGAATGTTGGCGAGACAGAAGAGGGTACCAATGCTCAGTCCTTCTTAACTCTTTAGCGTGTATGGGTTGAAGAGCAGGAGGAGGAGGAAATGGAGAGTCAGGCCAGTGAGGAGAGGGAATTCTTGCGTGTTGGGACTCTGGCGCACATGGCAGACTTCATGTTAGGCTGCATATCCCGTGACCCGCGCGTTAGAAGCATTTTTTCAAACACCGATTACTGGGTGTTCACTCTCCTGGACCCACGGTACAAGCAGAACCTTTCCACTCTCATCCCTGCAGAGGAAAGGAGTATGAAAGTGAATAGATATCAACAGGCCCTGGTGCACAAGCTGAAACAATCCTTCCCATCTGACGCTGCTAGCGGCAGAGGCCATGGTTCTGTGGGACAAGTAGCGGGGGAGAGGAGGCGAGCAGGCAACTTGTCCAGCACTGGCAGGGGAACGCTTTCCAAGGCCTTTGCCAGTTTTATGTCACCCCAGCAAGACACTGTCACCTGTCCCCAGTCTAGGCAGAGTAGGGGGGAGCTGTACAGAAAGATGGTGAGGGAGTACCTAGCTGACCATACCAACGTCCTGCGTGATCACTCTGCTCCATACAACTACTGGGTTTCAAAGCTGGACACATGGCCTGAACTGGCGCTGTACGCCTTGGAGGTGCTGGCCTGCCCTGCCGCTAGCGTGCTGTCAGAGTGGGTATTCAGTGCAGCTGGTGGCGTCATCACCGATAAGCGTACACGCCTGTCAACTGACAGCGCTGACAGGCTGACGCTTATTAAAATGAACAAAGCCTGGATTTCACCGGAATTCAAATCTCCTCCGGGGGAAAGCAGCTAAAGATTAACATTACTTATGTATCCGATTCCTCTTCTCTACTCCTCCTACTCCTCCTTGTCGTCTTTGCCTAACGCTGACCAAAAAAACGCCATTTTTCAGAGGTCCAACTGGCACTGTTTTACCAC
The DNA here is from genome assembly GCA_900303285.1 of Rhinella marina. Classification (NCBI taxonomy): domain Eukaryota; kingdom Metazoa; phylum Chordata; class Amphibia; order Anura; family Bufonidae; genus Rhinella; species Rhinella marina. Next base: position 1,962 of record ONZH01011325.1, on the reverse strand, counting down.
AATTTTTCAGGAGGGCCCCCTACAGGCCCTCTCTTCAAACAATTTTTCAGGAGGTCCACCTACAGGCCCTCTGTCCAAACAATTTTTCCGGAGGTCTACCTACAGGCCCTCTCTCCAAACAATTTTTCCGGAGGTCCACCTACAGGCCCTCTCTCCAAACAATTTTTCCGGAGGTCTACCTACAGGCCCTCTCTCCAAACAATTTTTCCGTAGTTCCACCTACAGGCCCTCTCTCCAAACAATTTTTCCGGAGGTCCACCTACAGGCCCTCTCTCCAAACAATTTTTCCGGAGGTCCACCTACAGGCCCTCTCTCCAGTTCCAGTTTCCAGTTTTATTTGCGCAAACTGCATAATTTTTTTTTTTTGGGATAGGTGTGAAAAATAATATTACCTGCGTATCTATATTGCCCAACATTGGATACGGTAGCAACAAGAAGACCAAACACATGCTGCCCACAGGGTTCCGCAAATTCGTGGTCCACAATGTCAAGGAGCTCGAGGTTGTGTTGATGAGCAACAAGTCCTTCTGTGCAGAAATCGCCCACAACGTCTCCTCAAAGAACCGAAAGACCATTGTGGAGAGAGCGGCACAGCTCGCCATCAAAGTGACGAACGCCAACGCCAGACTGCGTAGCGAAGGGAACGAATAAATATCTCTGTGGTTATTTGTGCTAAATAAAAGTTAAATAAACACAAAAAAAAATTTGATCTGTTCCTGTGCCTGATCCACCCAAGCTGAATCTGTCCCATCATGAGAAAGTCCCCCCAAGGAGTCCCCACTGTAACTTGCTTCCCATACAACTACCTCACCCCCGACACCTGTGTCTCGCCATTGTCCACCACCTCCTCAGACAACACTGGTAAATCCCCACTGTCAGCACACGGAGACTGCAAAAGGTCTTGAGAATTGGGGCAGAGAATGTTCTGGGGTAGCACATCAGAGAAGGGGTGACTACGGGGTTCCAGGGAGTACGTGACCACATGCAATCTCCATCTAAAAAGTCATACTGAGGCTCACCACCATGCTTTACACTGCAATCTTATTACTGAGGCTCACCACCATGCTTTACACTGCAATCTTATTGAAAGACAGACAATTATGGGTTCACCGCCAGGTTGTCAGGCAGCATTTTTAAGTGGGTCACCATTACCATGTCCCTGAAAATTGCCTTGGGGTCATCGCCAGACTATTTTTATGAAAGGCCATGGGGTTCTATACACACAGTGCTGACAGAAGTCCATCAGCCTTTCTAAACACAATTGAATCTGTCCCATCATGAGAAAGTCCCCCCAAGGAGTCCCCACTGTAACTTGCTTCACTTTCGACTACCTCACCCCCCGACACCTGTATCTCGCCATTGTCCACCACCTCCTCAGACAACACTGGTAAATCCCCACTGTCAGCACACGGAGACTGCAAAAGGTTTTGCGAATTGGGGCAGAGAATGTTCTGGGGTAGCACATCAGAGAAGGGGTGACTACGGGGTTCCAGGGAGTACGTGACCACATGCAATCTCCATCCAAAAAGTCATACTGAGGCTCACCACCATGCTTTGCACTGCAATCTTATTGACAGACAGACAATCAGGGGTTCACCGCCAGGTTGTCAGGCAGCATTTTTAAGTGGGTCACCATTACCATGTCCCTGAAAATTGCCTTGGGGGTCATCCCCAGACTATTGGCTAGATTTAGAAAAAATGATGCAATTAGGGAGCCTAAGAGGCATCCCTACATGCTGCCCCTGCTGTTTCCTGTCAATTTCCGTGGTGTTTCCATCATTTTCTGAGGTTTTCAGGTTTTCACCCAGCCTTCCCTAGGCAGAGCCTTGGTCCCCTGCAAAAAAAGCTCGAGTCTCCCCTTGACTTCAATGGGGTTCGTTATTCGAAACGAGCACCCGAGCATCGGGAAAAGTTCGACCCGAATAACGAGCACCCGAGCATTTTAGTGCTCGCTCATCTCTA